>LHUT01004096.1:0-14668 GCA_001412135.1 Silene latifolia subsp. alba
AAAAAGTTAGATAATTTTAATGTACTCGTAAAGACGAATCAAACAAGATCCCACATGAATATATTTCCACTTACGTATCGAGAGAAAATCGAAATTGAATACACAATTGTAAATAGTGTACAAAAGTGAAATAGGTAGAGTGGAGTTGAATGGAGGAAGTATATAATTAAAAAGTTATATGTAACTAAAGTGCCCTTCTAACAATAAACTAATGATCACTTTTTATTAGAAATGCTCACATTTTGTCTTAATTTTAGACGGATACCCCGTTTGAAATGAGAATTTGTGTTAGGGTCATTTTACTAAATTGTGCTTCATAATCTTTTGAGCCTTTATAGTATGGATTGTGTTTTTGAGACAGTGTCAGACAATGATGCAGTAGACCACATAACTCTTCAAGTTAAGAGTCAGTGAGCCTTCTTCATCTAAATCGTGAATCGGTTTCAACGTATATAAACTTCCACGAACTGAAGGAATTGGGAACTGTTATTCAGCATTTAACTGCACCACCGAGTCAGGGAGCACATTATTTCAGGAGAAGACGGATCAATTCTCAAATGATCAAGCTCGAAGAGCTCATCTTTAATCCACTTCATTGAGAGCTATTCAAACTGTCTAAATTGTTCGAGTACACAACAGTTAGGAGCAATAATACAGAAGCATCAAACAATGCTAACAATTTTAATAATACAAAGCTAACGAGGCATACATCTGCCATTATTTACTTACTAAAATATAAACGAGGGATGTGGCGTACATTGGGCCAGTCTTCGCCATCTGGTTGTCTGCATCTTCTCTTAAGGTTATCACAGTCAGTTATGTAAAGAGCTTGCAGAGCGGGCATGCGGGAGATTGCTTCAGGCAATGATTTCAGTTTGTGGCACCTGTGGATCACTAGTGTTTGCAGAGACGTGAGGCAGTTGATCCATTCTGGCAGAGATTCCAAGTTTTCGCAGTAGTTTATCCACATACATTGAAGGGCAGTCAAATACTGAAACTCTACTGGCAGATTTACCAACTTGGGAAGAGAACATAATAGAAGCGATTTCAATGTCGTCATTGTTGCTTCTTCATTGTTTTCCAACTCCAAGTTTTTACAACCCAAAATGTACAAGTTCTGAAGGCTAGTAAAGTGCTTTGCAACTCCTGACAAACTCATTAGATTTGGGCACTCGCTTATTTGCAGCGATTCAATAGAAGAAGTAGGCTCTACACATTTTTCCATAAAAGTCGATAAACTCTCCCCCTCAAAATATTGAATATGAATAACTCCCAGAGACTCACCAAATAAGCTATCAAGCATTCCAATGTCCTTCATTGTCACTCTTGCCAAGTATAACAAGGGGAAACTAGAAGACAAGCTGGATGAGTCGCCTGTTGTGGGATGACCTGAAAGTGCTTTGTTCTCAAAGGTGGTCAGTGTTCTGTGACATTTATACAAATCTAGATCAAATAGTTTTGGACAAGAAGGAAAAGTTGCCAAGATTGGACAATCTATCAAAATCAACTCAAGCAAAGACGGAAATGATGGGACCGCCATGGAAGAGGAACCCACTTCCCCTGTCACCCAACTTATCTCTTCTCTCCACCATCCCTTCAACTTTGGAAATCCAATCAGTGTAAGCTTCTCCAAAGATGGAAAGAATATTATTTCATCATGTGAAGGACCCGCGATTACGCTACCCTCCATAAACTCCACATTGAGCATATACTCGAGTACAAGACATTTGAGATGGCGAAGTTGACTCATTGAAGGGAGAATTTCCAATCTATCAAAAGACATAAGTTGGATTTCAACAAGGTTTGGAAGTGAAGTCGTCAATGAGTGCACCCAAGTGGGTAATTTCAGCTCATTGTACCTCCTAATTGTAATTCCCTTGAGTTTATTATGAGGTTGGAGGCTTCCCAATAATGTCTCTGGAATACTCGCACTTCCTTGCCCCTCAGAATGTATGCACAACTTCTTTAGCTGCAATGCCCTTATCAACTCTACGTCCCGGTAGTTCGCCACATCACAACTAGAATGACTCTGAAATATGATTGCAAGTTCACCTCTAAGGTTCACAAGGGCTTTGAGATCTCTTAGCTTGCATATATTAACTTGTTTGGAAGTTTCGTTTTCCACTGTAAATGTATTTAATGTACGAAGACATGTCAAACTATCCATACCTTTTGGCATCCCGAGACCATATGGAAGGAGGAGGTGCCTGAGATTAACAAGTTTTTTCATATTCCAAGGAAGCTTTCTTGCGCTCGTATTATTTAAATTTAGCACTTGTAAGTTGTATAGTTTGGTGATCGAGTTAGGCAGAATACTTAATTTGCTATTCATGGAAAGATCAAGATACCGTAAATGTGATAGGTTACCCACTTCATCTGGCAAAGTAATTAAATCAGAGTAGGACAAGTCCAACACCCTCAATCTCTTAAAATGGAAACAAATTGCAGTCACATCTGACTTGATAGGATTCAGAACACCCCAATCAGTGAAGTGAAGAAATGTACGCAATTTCTTCATCTCACTCCATCGGCAACCACCAAAGAGTGTAAATCCATCGCGCATCAGTGAAAGATGACGACATCTCCTATCTAATTTGGCTGCACGAGAATCCAACATTGCTGTCTCGTGACCGGCAACTTCTTGCGCAAGATCATGGATCAAATCATGCATCTTGCAACATATGATTTCACCATACTCGTCCATTGTAACATCTTGTAAAAAACATCTGTTCACTAAAGTACAAAAATACTCTTCACCTATGTCATCTTCATTTCGACAATCATGTGGTTGATCAAGACACCCATGTACCAACCACAACCTAATTAATTTTTCTTTCTCTATCACATGGTCCTTGGGAAAAAGAGCACAATAGCTAAAACAACTCTTTAAAGCAGAGCTAAGTTCATAATAACTAAACTTCAATATTGGTATTATGCCTTCTTCACCTTGTCCTATGTTTGCTAAATTAGCAGTTCGTAATGATAACCATTTACTTTCGTCCTGGTCATATAACATACTACCTACTACCCTTAAGGCTAGAGGGACATTAGCGCATTTCTTGAAAATTTCCTTGCTAATGTCAAAGAGATGATCGTCATTATTCCTAGGTTCTTGCCCTTTTCTAAATGCAAATTTCTTAAACAAGTCCCAAGAATCATCCTCGGAGAGGCCCTTTAACTCATACATGAGATGATTTTCTAAGACTCTCGCCACCTTTCTTGAGCGACTAGTTACCAAAATTCTGCTTCCTTTCCTACCTAGGTCCAAAAAAACCTTTAATTTATCCCATTCATCACGGTTTTCACTCCATACATCATCTAAAACAAGCAAGTATTTTTTTCCCTCAATTAATTTTCGAAAATCTCTTTGTAACTCTTCTATTTGAGACCCATTCTTTCCAAGCATCTGACGAAATATGTTCTCCAAGCTAAAATCCTCAGATACACAAACCCAAGACCTATATTCAAATGTCTCTTCAATTCTACAATCGTTATACACAAATTGAGCAAGTGCGGTTTTCCCCAACCCTCCAACCCCAATAATAGAGACAAAAGAAATATCACAACCAACATCATTCATAGAATCCGAATCTCCAAGTAACATAGTAACAATAGATTCTTTATCAGACTCTCTACCAATTATATAGTTATCACTTGTATAAGAAAAGGTTGCATTTCTTCTCCTAAGAGGTACATGAACATCACTTAACCCAAATTGTCGATGATCTTTGGCAATTTTATCCAACTTGTTCATAAGCTTTTTAATCTCACGTGACATATTAAATGCAACAAGGAAGTAATTAGACTGAGAGAAGAACCGGCGTACCTTTTTGAATACCTTACCACCTTTCTTCATTTTCTCTCGTTTTACCACTGTGTTAAACTCATCGAGCAAATCGTCGACATCATAGACAGCTTCCTTGAGCCTGTCAATATAATTGCGACCTTCATTGGAGAGCTCTTGATGCTTAGACTCTGCATCAAGAAGAACCGATTTGATAGTAGAGACGGTGACAGCAAGCTCATCAAGTTCGGACTCATACCCGAGCATCGACCATACTTCCTTGAGTTCCTCACTGTGGACTGCAGCATACAACTTCTCAACAACCTTTAGCACTATTCCTGTTACCATGTTTATTGTTGAAGTGTATGAATAATATTCAAGATCTAAAGTAATGATGTTTTTTATAAGCAATTATGTTTTGTCACATACATATCTCGCTCTTCAATTATTGCTAGGGAATATGACATTATCTTTCCTGTTAGATAGGCCCATTCTTTTTATACGTATCATAAATTCTAGAATGGCTGTACTGTACAATACAAATGCAGGGGATCTAAACTTACGACTTAATAATGCCGAAGCATCTCAGTCTAGAATTGTCATGGGGATCTAAACTACTTCTTCTGTGGCACTCTACTTCCTCGTTGAGAGGGAGCAAGTATTTTTTTACAGCCTTGGTCCATATTTGTTTTATATTTGAAGTTGGTAAATATAAATAAGATATAGTGAAGAGTTGGGAAAATTCATTGTTGATGATAGGTAAGATGGAATAGTATTTTAGGAGACGACAAATCGAATCTCAAAAGATCAAAGCTGAAAGAGATCATCTTTTACCAACTTCATTGAAAACTATTCACACTTTAAATTGAAAACAGCAATTAAGAGCAACAATACGCACCTTGGGAAATAGAAGTAGGCCAAGTTCACTGAGATAGGAGATGGCTCAAGAGCACCCTCAACTCGGACGATTAATTGAACAAATGTCATCTTCGCCGACACCATTATATCCTGCAATCGCATGTTGTCTACAAACTCCATCCACTCAGTACAAGGACAGAAACTAGCTTCTTAGTCTACAAACATGACACGGATATATAGATTCTTTGCAAATGACTAAATGAGTATCTATCTATTCAGAACGCTGAGATAAAGGCTCTTTCATGTTTGCCAGTGGAAGAGTGCGACATAAGATGGACCTTGTTGCGACTTCTCCTTCACGACTAGTTCACTAATGGTTTCTCGCATAACAGAAGTTAACTAAAGTACAAACAGCTAAATGTTGGTATTCTAGCCATCATCTCTAAATACAGAGAAATACCCTACACCAGTTGCATTGTAAAATACTCCCTCCATCCTGGTCAATTGTTATCCTTTGGTTTTGGCAATGAAAGAGGAAAGGGTCAATTACTAAATGACAAATTGAGTGTGAATGATCAAATTGTTCATCAAGTTCATTCTTAAAAGTAAAATAGACACCTCAATATGGAAAAGGACAACAAATGTCCGGGACAGAGAGAGTACCAGTCAAAACCCGTTTCGCAAAATATACACACTTAAGAATACAAATAACAGGAGGGAATATTGTTACCCTACAGGCAACAGGCCACAGTTTGATCTTTAATTACACACACCTCGTGTAATGAACATGATACTCAAATCTTTGAACCCAATTCATCAAAAACCAAAACAATACATACACAAATGTAGCAACTTATAAGCTTAAACCCACAAAATTAAACCAAAACTAACCACAAAAAAAACCCATTAAATCAAAAAATAAAGAAGAAACCTTGAAGAGAAGCAGCAAGATGAAGAACATCTTTAGAAATAGAGATGATTTCAGGACAAATGCCATCTCCAGAAAGAAGAGTGATGTTGTAGCTTCTTTTTGTGGGAGTTACAGCAGCTGAACACCTCACTGTTGTAAATTTGTAACAATTGTATTATTAATATTAGAATTACAAGTAGGGAATAAATTAGTTTGAGATTTTAATGGGGTGATTAAGTTTAGTTGAGCCGCCATTTTTGTACTAGAGAATACAAGAGGTGAAGAGAAAACCTCAATTTGATGCCAAACACTGTTTTCTTTTTTCTTCAATTTTTTTTACCGTGCAAAGCTACTCACTACTCTATCCATCTCGGTTAATAATTTACATCAAAATAAAGCAAAGGTAAACTATTCACTCGGCAGATGGAGTATTTTTAATCTCTACACCTTTGAAATTTTACGATCTACCCCTAAACCTTATACATTAGTCTATACTATGACCTTATTTATTATGTTTGCTAAGTTAATTTCTTAATTGAACTACTAATTCGTCTATTTATTCGATAACCTACTCCTTTACTTACTAGTTGGCCGAATTACCCCTTAATCCACCAATAGTATACAAAATCTAACTAAAAATTCATCAAATCTTCATTATCGTGTCATGAATCATAACGGATGTTTTTAATAGTAGTTTGTGCTTATTAGAAATGATTTGCGATGTTTCTCATATAGGGTGGTGATACAACATTAACGAGTTAGAATAAAGGTCAAAGTACCGTTGTTTGATAATAATAATAAAGTTAACGAGAAGTTAAACGAGGTCATGATGAAAAAATAAGTAAGAAGTTTAAGGGTATAACATAGAAAACCGAAAAAGTCAGGACCTCAGGGGTATAACATAAAATTTTCCAACCTGCATAAGAAACAGAACAAATATGATGCAACGCAGTTGACTTTCTCTCTCTATATGTTAGAGAGAGTCTTTTCTCTCGTTTGAGAGTTTCACAAAAATCACAAAAAAGAACTTTTAATTTTAAAAGCCTGTTTTTTCATGTTCTTTGCTATTCTTTCCCTTCCAATTAAAAAGAAAAACAAATCTCTTCTTTTTTGCATGCTCTTTTGGGAAATTGCATTTTCTTTTAACCGTTTGCTTTTCTCCAAGTTCTAATGATTGCTATCCAAAGCAATCTTTTGGAATTCTTCTTTAAGATCTTTTATATGTTGTCAGAACTTTTCTTCCTTTTGCCTTACATGCAGCAACGGATGTTGGTTCTTCTACTTATTTAAACCTTCCATCTTCTCTTCATCTTTCCATTCTCATCTGCTTTCTTTTTATAAAACTTCCTTTTTAAATCTCTGTTTCTTTCTAAGTATGGAAAATAACTTTAACTTTTACATGGAGGATATAAATCCTCCTTTGGAAACCACTTTCAACGATATAAATTTTCGCACAGAAGCAGCAAATAATCCTGGTATCATTAGTGAATGGCGTTTTCCACGAACTGGGAGCATTGTCTCTCCTGATCCTGAGGGTTTAGTTGATTCTGTTTTTTTCTGGAACCAGTGTCTTTTGGGCTATCTGGTAGATTACAGGCTTCTCCGAGCTTATAATGTCAATCGTATTATAGAAGATCATTGGGCTACAAGGGGTCATATACATGTTCGTCGCATGGGAGATTTATATATCATTCATTTTGATGACATGCATGACCTCCAGGATGTGCTTGATCGAAGTGTTTTGGTTATTGATGGTGCCCTAATGGTTTTAAAACAGTGGCAGCCTGCTCTAGTTCCTCGCACGGTTACCTTTCCCACAGCTAGGGTTTGGGTACGTGTATGTGGCTTACCATTTGAGTATTTGAACATGCACGTTGCTAATCTGGTTGCTAGAATTTTCGGGGATGATACGATTATTGAAGAATTTAACACCATTCCAGATCATGATTTTCTTCGGTTACGGGTTACTATTCAACTGGGTAATCCATTAAATCCGGGTTTCTTTCTTGCATGTTGCGAGAATAAACTGTTATGGATTCAATTTAAATATGAAGAAATCTTCAAGTATTGTGTTCGCTGTGGTCGTGTGGGACACAAGATTGCTCAATGTATTGAGCAGATTGATGATATTGTTCACAGCATTAATTCATCTTTGGATACTGTTATTCAGCGAGGCTTTGCTGTTTTTCAAACACGTTATCAGTTCACTATGTTCAATCTCAATCTTTGTGCTTTTCCTTCCACAACTAGATTCGTGACTTCACGAATAAGGCTCGGACAATATAGAGGGAGTTATGTTCCAGCTGATTATCTCACTGAACGGGTTATTGATTTTGACTTGGGTCTTGTTGATGGAGGACGCATTTATCCAGGGATGGAGTTTGTCGTTACTGCTCTTCCCTTTGCAAGTCCAATTATCTATGATAATGTTGATATTTTAAATCAACATATGCAACATGCAGCTGATAATGGTGAAGATGTGCATGTGAATGTTGATATGGAGACGGAGGATATTGGTAATGTTACTCCATTGATGCATGCAACATCCCCTACTGAACAGAATGGTCATGCAGAGCATGCAACGGAGGCTAATGGAAATTTTACTCCAATAATGCATGCAGAAGTCACTGCTGAACAGAATGGGCATGCAGTCCATACTAATGGGTTTTTAGCCCCGGCTGACCCTTCTAATGGTCCCATGCATCATTTGGATCCACATGCACGAGAGTTGAATGGTTTTGGGGCAACAACAGTTCTACCTGCTGACGATATCTAGAATATGCAAGATGATCAGGTTATTCGGATTGATGGTATCAATCCAAATGGCACTATTGTGGTAGAGGATCCTCCTACTGATGGTAATATTTTTTTCGTTCCTGTATCTGAACCTATTCAAACCATTGCTGCGCCTTTTCATCATATTGCTCAGAATGGAGATTTATTTTCAAATGGGTTGCCTACTACTTCTTTGGGTGATGCTGTTACTACAATTCCTTTTCATGCTATTGATGCTACTGTTGTTCCTGTTATACCAGAAGATGTTACTCCTCCTGTTCGAGGTAATGGTACACCATTTCCTCCTGAAAATGATCATGTGAATTTTTTTCAGGCTGAGATTAATCCCAATCCGCCTGATGCTGATCATAATGAGACTGTTCCTTCTCCTCCTGATCCTGCCAATGTACCACATCAAAACTCTCCTCCTGCTTGGAATCAAGGTGATCCATATTTAATTTATCATGGTCATGGAGAGATGGAATTCAACTTCAATGAAAATGCTTTCATTCTCAATTCTATTAGGGTTCGTGTGGAGAATCAAGAACTTCTTGTTTTTAGGGAAAATGATGATCGAGGATACAATCAATTTATTGATGCCCCTGAAGATGTTCTTATTTTCTTTCATGCTCATATTGCTGATTCTGATTTTGATAATTTGTGGTTGCTAATATTGTTCATAACAGTAACACTTCTGGCTCCACGGATTCTGTTTTCTCTACCCCTGAATGGCCTCTATTGAGTAACTCTTCTCATTCCTTGGGTTCGACAGGATCTACATCTCATTCAGATTCTCTCTTTCATGACGCTTTTCAGGAGCTCAATGAGGTCATTGCTCCGTTGGATAATAGAGTTACAGCATTACAACACGCAGACAGTAATGTTCCTCCTCGTGTAAACAACGATATTATTGTTTCCAATCTTCCTACCTCTTTGTTTCATCAGGATATTGCTAGGGCTGCTGGTGTGGAGTTGTCTAATATTGATGGGAATGCTCTAGTATCTCATGGAAAAGGCAAAGACTTGCGTATGGTTGCTGAGAGCTTGGGTCACTCATATGAGCCTCCTCCTACTTCTTCTAAAAGAAGGGCTTTCTCTGATCCAGGGACTTATTGTAGCACGGGATGGGAGTTATATGATTATGATGAAGATTTTCTTAAAGCTACTGTCAGTCCAAAGAAGCATAAAGCGAATTCTCTTTTCTATCATGGCGAGAGTTCTAGGCCATCTTCTTCTGCTTTCCATTTGGCTATTGCTGATGATGACATGATCATATCTAGCTCTGAATCTGATGACAATGGACATGGAGCAGCTAAAGATTTTGCGGGGGTTGAGCCTAATCAACCCCTTTTGTCACCATGAGGTGCATCTCATGGAATTGTAGGGGACTCAAAGATTCGCTCGCCTCTACAATTTCAAAGATTAGAGCGATGACCTATAAAAATAATAGGTATGATATAGTTTTCTTATCAGAAACAAAATGTAGTACGCAGTATGTAGCTTCTATTTTTCACTTTTATGGGTTTGATCATTATGTGGGGGTTGATGCAATCGGTTCTAAAGGAGGTCTATGGGTTGGATGAAAGTCTTCTTGGAACATTGATTGTATCACTAAGAACCCTAAATTTATTATTATCAAAGTTAATGAATGTGGCGGACGTTTCTGATACATCTTCTTTGTTTATGGTTCACCAAAAAGAGAGCTACGACAAACAGTATGGCTTCATATTGAACAATGGATTACACGTATGGACTCGCATTATATTTTACTTGGTGACTTTAATCAAGTGGAATTTAAAGAGGACAAATTGGGAGGTAATAAGGGTTCTATTTACGGAGCTGAAGTTTTCTCGGAATGGAAAGTTCGAAATTCCCTTTCTGATATTGTTTATAAAGGACCGAAGTTCACGTGGTGTAATAATCGTAAGGGTGCCAAAAGAATTTATGAACGTATCGATAAAGGGTTGGCATCTCCTCTATGGTATTCTTTGTTTCCCTATTCTGGCATAAAACATTTCCCTATTCAATGTTCTGGTCATGCGCCAATCATCTTTGATACTGGTTTTTTTGAACCACATAAACGGAAATTTTTTCGCATGGAAGCCTGGGCTTTTGAATATGAAGATACACTTCAACTTTTGAAGCAAGAATGGTTTCATTATGATAGAGGATCTCCAGTGACAAAGCTTTCACGGAAATTACGATGAACTCGATATGTTTTCAAGAATTGGACTCTCAATAAGCGAAAATCATGGAATGAAAAATGGTCGGAATTTGATGACCAATTAGAAATTGAGCTGGAAAAAATTTTTAGTGGTCATAATGAAGAAGGATATCAAAAATGGCATGATACCTATATTGAATTTAATAAAGCTGCAACACTTTATTGGCGACAAAGATAAAAAACGCATTGGATCAAAGATGGGGACGCTGGTACTCGGTTCTTTTTTAATTCGGTTAAACATCGGCATGATCGTAATTTGATTATGGGTTTGAAAAAGGAAGATAATTCTTGGACCTTTGATAAGCAAGAGATAGCTAATATTTTTGATGACCATTTCAAAAATATATATGGAGTCAATACTTCTCATGGTTCTTTTCATCAATATCAAGAGACTCATAAGCACTTGTTTGAGAATATTAAGTTTTTGTTATCTAACGATCAACAAGACTTTTTCTCTTCCTCTTTCACACGTAAAGAAGTAAGAACGACTGTTTTTCAACTTGGATCAACTAAATCACCCGGACCGGATGGAATTCCTGCTCTTTTTTATCAAAAGTTCTGGTTTCACATTAAAACTGAAGTTGAGGCTGAATTCAATCGTACTGCTATTTTATCAAAAATTGAAGCTGAATTCAATCGTACTGCTATTTCACTCATTCCTAAGGTTGCTAGTCTGGAAACAGTTGATAATTTTCGACCAATCAGTCTTTGTAACGTTATTATGAAAATCGTTACAAAGTGTATTTCGAACAGATTAAAAGGGGTCATGTCTCTTCTCGTAGGGGATTATCAAAATGGGTTTGTTCCTGGTAGACACATTGCTGATAATATTTTGTTATCACATGAGTTATTACATCATATTTCCAATAAGCGTGTTGGAAAAAGGGGTCTTATTGCTGTTAAAGTAGATATGAGTAAGGCTTATGATCGGTTGAATTGGAATTTCATTAGATGTACTCTTCTTTCTATGAAGTTTCCGTCTACTTTTGTCGATCTTATTATGAATTGTGTCACTACGGTCTCTTATGAAGTCTTGCTCAATGGTTCGCCAGGGAAGAATTTTACTCCAAAAGCTGGTATTCGTCAGGGAGATCCTCTTTCTTCGTATCTCTTTGCATTATGTACAGAAGTTTTATCTCGATTACTTTGCTCAGCACAGGACAACAAGTTGATTAAGGGTATACGAATTTCACGTGATGCTCCTCCTATTTCGCATTTGCTTTTTGCGGACGATTCTATTTTCTTTTTAGATGCTCGGGCATCAGATTGTGCCGCCTTAATGACGTTATTAACTCAATATGGGGATGCATCTGGCCAACGCATAAATGAGGCTAAGACTACTATTACTATGAGTCCTAATTGCACTCTTCGGAATTACAAAGATTGTTTGAAAATCTTGAAAGCACCAGGGCACAAAGGCATGGGCAAATACTTGGGGTTACCTACTGATTTTGGATCTCGAAATAGGAGATTTTTGCTACGGTCATTGATAAAGTTCGAACAAGAATTCAAAGATGGAATAATAATTACTTATCATCGGCTGGACGACTGACTCTTATTAATTCAGTACTCTCTTCGCTTTCCCTTTTCTCTCTATCGGTATTTAAAATGCCGGTAAGTGTGAGTTCGAAGATTAATTCTATTCTCTCACAATTTTGGTGGGGGGGTACTATTATGAGGAGAAGTCTTCACTGGTGTAGTAATATTATTATTAGTGCTTCGAAATCTGATGGTGGGCTTGGCATTCGTAATATCGGTTGTCTTAATCAAAGCCTTTTAGCCAAAATTGGATGAAAAATTTTGGTAAATCCTACTAGTCTTATTAGCAAAGTTCTTGGGCCAAAATATAAAATTTTTCCACACACGTTTTTTAGCTCTTCCTTTGCTATAACTGGAAATCTTTCTTGGGGAGAACGTGGAATTCGTTGGGGTGTTCAATTACTATGGGAAAATTTAGCTTGGCAAGTTGGTTTTCCATCCCTTCTTGATGTTTGGAAGGATAAATGGATTTATGGATTGTCGTTGGGTCAGCTTCTCGGCCTTTCTGAACATGAAATCAATGCGAAGCCATCTCTTACTGTATGTCAATTGCAAAATGATTCTGGAGATTGGGATGTTGAGACGGTTTTTTCTATTTGTGGCAATAATTTGGCACCTTACATCCTTGTGCTCTTCCTCTTGCTGCTGAATATTTTGAAGATAGTCTGTATTGGACTAAAAATAAAAACGGTCGCTATTCTTTTAAAAGTGGATATGCGATGGCCTTCTCACAATTTTGGGCTACCAAGGCTACTCATACGGATCATAATCGGATGTCTGCTTCTGCTAAATCCTTTTGCAAAAAAAGATTATGGACTCTTCCTATTCAGGACAAATGGAAATCTTTCCTTTGGAAACTTTTATCCAATTCTCTTCCTATCGGTCTTGAAGCCAGTAAAAGAAATCTACCATGGAATTATCAGTGCAAACTTTGTGCTTATTTTGATGATCACTTGGAATCTTTGGAGCATCTTTTTCGTGACTGTTTGATTTCATCACACATCTGGGCGGGTTCACCGTTAGGCATTCGCAGTGTTAATGGCAGCAGTATTCCTATTCAGGCATGGGTAATTAATTGGATTAGTTTTCTTCATAAGGAAGATTCCTTAGATTCTTGCATTCTCTTTATAAGCACGTTATGGCGAATATGGTGCTTACGGAATGATTTGGTTTTTCTTCCGGAATCGGTTATGGGGTTATCTTCACATATTAGGATTCTAACGACGGATGCTATCAATAACTCTTTTGTGGCTACGCTTCGTTCTTCTTCCTCTGCCAATCCTTTTTTGGGGGATTCCTATGTACTGGAGTCACTCAAGAGTCATCTGCCTTTTTTTCTCATCAACAACTGTCTTTGTTCCGATAACATTCGTCTTATGTGCGACGCTTCTTGGCATTCGGATTTTACGGCTTCTGCTGGATGGATTCTTCAGAATTCAGATGGAGACGTTCTTCATACAGGACGTTCTCGTTTTTGGGCAAGCTCTGCTTTTCAAGCTGAAGCTACGGCTCTGTTTCATGCCCTCAAGGATGCTGCTTGTAAGGGCTATTGGCATGTTGACGCTCAGTCTGATTGTCTTCCTCTGGTTCTTCTTCTTGCTGGCTGCACGGATGTACAACAAGACCTCAAGACTCTCTGTCGTTCTATTTTTAATGTTCTTACTTTGTTTCATTGTTGTTCCATAAGTCACTGTCCAAGGGTTCTAAATCGGCCTGCTCATTGTCTTGCGATTTCCGCAAGATGATGATCTTAGCCTTTCCGTCAAAAAAAAAAAACACATAAAATTTTCCTTTGTTTGTGGTGTTCCCTTGTCTCTCTAATTTTTTTTCTACCGTGTTCCTATATTTTTTTCCAAATTATACACGGTACCATTAAACTTCATTAGTTGGCCCTATTCTTTTTGGCTGATTGGAGTTGAACTAACCTAAATAAAGTTGAACTAAATTGAATATATCTGAAATAAGAGTAATTTGTGAAGAGATAAGCTAAAACTTTTTATAAGCAAGTATCTTTTGATAGGGAATATGACATTAGTGGTTGGTAGTACTCCCTCTTATTCTATATTTTCTTCCTTAAGGCCAGAGGGACATTAGCGCATTTCTTTAAAATCTCCTTGCTAATTTTCAAGAGATGATCATCATTACTAATAGGTTCTTGCTCTTTTCTAAACGCAAATTTCTTAAACAAGTCCCAAGAATCATCCTCTGAGAGGCCTTTTAACTCATACACGAGATGGTCTTCTAAGACTCCCGCCACCTTTCTTGAACGATTAGTTACCAAAATTCTGCTTCCTTTCCTACCTAGGTCCAAAAAAACCTTTAATTTATTCCATTCATCACGGTTTTCACTCCATACATCACCTAATACGAGTAGGTATTTTTTTCCCCTCAGTAAAACTCAATACGCGTAAGAAATGTCAGTCAATACTCAACACCCAATTACACAGGCAGCGATAGTGACCGATGACTTTAGCCCAATCAAAATAAAGAGTTAAGAACGATTAACACCTAAGAGGGGGAGGGGGTGAATTAGGTGTACCTTTAAAAATTTTATCCTTAACTTAGTTGATTAATTACT
>LHUT01004097.1:0-10909 GCA_001412135.1 Silene latifolia subsp. alba
CAAACATATCATCAAACAACTCATTACCCCACTAATTAATTTCCCCAGTAATTATCGCCCAATAAAACTTACCCCCATAATAATTCCATAGATTCCAGGCAAGGCCTAAGGGTTTGCCTGAAATCCATAGAATGATCAGCGGATAAATTTTAATCGGGTGATAATCATTATAGGTTTGGTATATAAGAGTAATGATTACTGAGGAGATGTTTTACTCCCATAATCATTACTCGGGGTGGTTAATGTACTATCCCTTAATGAGGGAAATAGATTCAAGAACTGAATAATTACTTTCAAACAAAACATGAAAAATACATCTTACATATTACTCCGCTATTCATTTCCCCTCCTTTACCTACAATCCAAGCAAGGCCGAAGTATAACAATCCTTGTCCACGATGATTGACCCACCGAACGCAACGAACTCTTTGCTTCTCATTATTCAATCACTTCAGGTTCTCTCTCTTATCTCACTATCTCTCCCTCCTTCATAATTTAAATATTTAAATAATTAAAACTTCACATTTCTCCATGTATTCATTGTTAATTGTAATCGAATCTTAGTTTTCTTGTATGTTCAATTCTGCGTTTTGATGGGATTAATTAATCATCTTATGTTACCGAAATTTGGCGGTTAATTTGATTAGGGTTTGTGTTTTAATATTTAATTAGGTATAAATCTGGGTTTCAATTGGAAGGAATTTTAACAAATTGAAGAGGTATATGTGATAAATTCAGGTTGAAGTTGACAATTGGTTGTTATATAGATTGGTTAGTTGATGAATAATTTTAGGGTTTGATGGGTAATGCTGAAATACCCAAATGGTTGAAGGGATTACCCTTAGCGCCGGAATTTAGACCCACTGACACTGAATTCGCTGACCCAATTGCTTATATATCGAAAATCGAGAAAGAAGCTAGTGCTTTTGGTATATGTAAGGTGATTCCCCCGTTGCCAAGACCGTCAAAACGATATGTTTTCAACAATGTGAATAAATCTCTGTTGAATGCGAGAGAACTAGGGTTAGAAGATGTAGATGTGAAGGATTTGTCGAAGAGGGTGAGGAGGAAGGAGGGTGGTGAGAGAGCTGTGTTCACGACTAGGCAGCAAGAGTTAGGACAAAGTGTAGGGAGAGGGAAAGGGGAGGGGAAGAAGTTGCCACAGACTGCGAGGAAGCAGGTGTGGCAAAGTGGGGAGGTCTATACTTTAGACCAATTTGAAGCAAAGGCAAAAGGATTTAGTAGGAGTGTGTTAGGTACGGTGAAGGAAGTAAGTCCGATAGAAGTCGAGGCCTTGTTTTGGAAGGCGGCTTTGGAGAAGCCTATATATGTTGAGTATGCGAATGATGTCCCAGGTTCTGGTTTTGGGGAGCCAGAGGGGTTGCTAGGTTTTTTCCATCCACGCAAGAGGAGGAGAATAACTGGTCAATGTCAACGAGGAAGATCTTATTATGCAAAATACAGTGTAAACACTTCTAAGAATGATTGCAGTGGGGTGGAAGGACAGGCATTTCCCCACGATACATCTTCATCGTCAAAGGAAGGGAAGGGAATAATTGGTTCACCGAGCACGTCATATAATGAAGCTTTACAATCTAATGAGTCAAGGGGTGATGTCGAACTAGAAGGTACTGCTGGATGGAAACTTTCAAACAGTCCTTGGAACCTACAAGCAATTACCCGTTCTGCTGGATCACTTACTCGATTTATGTTGGATAACATTCCTGGTGTTACGTCTCCAATGGTTTACATCGGTATGTTATTCAGCTGGTTTGCGTGGCATATTGAAGATCATGAGCTTCATAGCTTGAACTTTATGCATACTGGCTCACCAAAGACATGGTATGGGATCCCTGGCGACTATGCATTTGCTTTTGAGGATGTTATACGTAAGCAGGCTTATGGAGGAGAGTTTGACCACTTAGGTATGTTATAGATAATACTCCTATGAATTACTTATTAGTTTCGCGTACAAATCACTTTGATTTATTTGGTTGATCGCTTGTGCGTATTGAATCTTGAATTACACAGCCTTACCCTTGTGTTAACATCCCAGAATGATTGTTGCCAAATAATTCATTGTTAATATTGCAATGAAAATTGCATTGTGTTAGTGTAAGAAAATAATGGTGTTTTTGACTCAAAATGCAAAAAACTACTGGCATCCCGAAACAGGAAACTTTATGACTAAATATCTATTTCCTTTCATGCTTGAACAATTTTGGAGTAACTTAACAAAAGCTAGGATGACTTTGTGTGGGCTAGTGCTGTGTAATGATAGTGTCCAGGGGTCATACTTCGTAGTACAAAAGTGAGATAAACTAGCTATCAGCATGCTGTATGTTGCATTGTGACCTGTGCTGGGAAGTAAAAGTGTAAAACTACAGAGACTGGAGTTAACTCATTAAGAGCGTGCACTGGAACTCACGTGAGAAACAATGAGAGACCAGATTCCATTTAGATGTAATGGTAGAGTGTATGCATGTTTGGAGTTGTCTTTTGGGAACCACTTATCTGGCAACCAATGAATTTTTTTATGCTTAAATTGCAGTTTTGTTGAGTTCTCATGTTCATTATTTTTTTATTTTTTTTTGAAATCATGTTCTTAATTTTATAAGGTAGAAATAAATACAAATTGAACATTTTGTAACTTAGGTTTTTATCTCCTGGACAGCTGCATTAAAACTTCTTGGTGAAAAGACCACCCTTCTCTCACCTGAGATGATTGTTAGATCTGGTATCCCTTGTTGCAGGTATCCCTTTTATCGTTAATACCCATGTATTGGCTGATTCTAGATTTCCCATTCATGATTACGAGCACTACTTTGGTCACTCGGCTGGATTGTTCCGCTCATTTCCTCGACTGTTGTATTAATATGTGGACTATTTTAATTAGGTTGATACAGAATCCTGGTGAATATGTGGTGTCATTCCCAAGGGCTTATCATGTAGGATTCAGTCATGGTAATTTCTTTTTGAGTTTGATTCAGAGTGACATGAGATTCAAGTTATATAAGCTTGACAACTCTTTCATACATGTATTATTTGTTCTGAATTCTGATTGCACTGATTGAGGACAGTAGTATAAAACTATACACCAACAGATGTCTGATTCATTCCTACTAATGCGAAAACGTCAAAACCAAAACTACAAATAGTGATAAACCAACAGATGTTTGTTTAAGAGTGTACAGTCCTATTTTATTAAGTGGAAATTCGTCTTCGCAGAAGTGTACAGTAACTAAAACTAGGACATCTCATTCCTGCTCATGCGAAGACGAATTTCCAGTTATTAGAGTAGGAATGAGATATCCTTTTCTTTTTTTTTGGCGTTTTGAGTAGTTTTATGACTTGATCACTGCATCACTCTTTGTGGTTTTGACTTTGATGTCTGATTCATATTTATTCCCCTGTCCCACCCAATCAAGATTGAAGGAAACCCAAGCAAGTTATGTTTACTTTTGAGCATTTCGCTGTCATTCAGCTTTCTGGTTGGCCAATCTGCTTAATCAATGCCGGTCAATTATCCTGAAGTGTTAGCTTATAGTACAATTATTTATAGAATTGAAAACAACCATGATATTTTTCTCATCCATTCATAATTCCCCCAGAAGAGGCTAATCCGCACTATGTCCTTGTGAGACTGCTTCGGTTATTCAACTAAAAAGCCCATCAATGCATAATCCAAACCTTTCTGTCTCGGTATATCTATAGGGGAGACAATCTCTCATGAGAGTAACTATTGTGACTTTGCTACGACAATGAAATTTCATCTCATGGCTCTAAATCATTCTCCGACTTTTCTTAATATTACAAAAGTCGAAGAAAAACTGACTGATCCCCTAATCTGTTTGATTAAATCTTATTATTATGTTCACTAGGTTTCAATTGTGGAGAAGCTGCTAATTTTGGCACTCCTCAGTGGCTAACCATAGCTAAGGAAGCTGCCGTACGCAGGACTGCAATGGATCATCTTCCCATGCTCTCTCATCAACAACTTCTGTACTTGCTGACAATGTCATTTGTTTCAAGGTCGGCTACATTTATTCTTATTAATTTCTTCTTTATCTGCATATGAATTTTTGGAGTATGTGCTTCGTGAATCTTGTGCCATTAAGAGTTCTAGTTTCCGCGATGTTTAAAATTCTTTGACTGAAAAAGATGAATTAGTATGGGAAATGAACTAAGGGCTGTTTTTTGGTAAAAAAGCAAATTATGAGGAATTGGAACTGCCGGTTTTGACTTTGATTTATTTGAATACACGCATTCACATATTACTTTTGGATTCATATGAATTATCCACAATGAAAAAAAGTAACGTGAAGAATCCTATCCAACTTTTTATATACGTTATAATACAAAAACAATAAGATTATCCCATTGTCTTTAGTATATGGCAGGGCATGGACTGGATGTACGCAGTCTCACTTGTGTGTTAGAGAACAACAAAATGCTATTTTTAGACGATTCATTATGAAAATTGCATTGATAATTACTTCAACTATATGTTAATTATATATGTGAAAATTATACGAGTATTATGCTGATCATGCTGTGTTGAGATTTGTGACTTGCGATCAATGAACTGATCCAGGCTTTCTAGTTTGTATTATGTAATCATTTGCTGGTTTTTTTATTTTTATTTTTTTTATTTTTTATCTGTAGATGTTTAAGATTTCATGATAATTACCTACTTCCTTGACAGGGTTCCAGAATCTTTACTTCCTGGAGTACGAAGTTCTCGCCTGAGAGATCGTCTGAAGGACGGAAGAGAATTTTCAGTCAAGAAAGCTTTTATTGATGATGTGCTAAAGGAAAACAGTCTACTGAGCAGCCTTAGAGAAAAAGATTCTGTTCTTCGTGTTGTATTATGGCACCCTGATTCGTTGCCATCATTTGCCAGAGAAGTCTTAGTACCAAAGGATGCTCTATGTGATAAAGACGCCGAGGTGGCTGTAGCTCCCAACGAGTCACCGAACCAGGATATTAACCAGATAACGTTGCATAGAGAAACTGTGGATGACTTATATCTCGGTAGTGATGATCTTTCTCATGACTTCCAAATTGACTCAGGAACTGTGCCTTGCGTAGCTTGTGGTATTCTTGGATATCCATTTATGTCTGTTGTTCAACCATCCGAGAAATCCTCGTTGGAGCTTTTCCCTGCTGAGCATCACCCTGCAATTGGTGGAGTAGACAGTCCACATGAGAAAGATGATAACACATCTGTCTCTGGTATAAGATCACATTCTAGTTATTATTATTATTTGCAAGTGTTCCAAAAACTAGATTACCAGTCAAATATGTAATGTTAGATGGTCTAGTAGATATAACTAGTTCTTTATGAAGTGTCGGAGTCCTTTAGCTGCAAGTCTGGCGATATTTTGAACTCGTAATTTCCTGCTATCATCGGATCCTCTCATTTCAAAGCTAGAAGATCATTTAAAGTATTAAGGAAGGTACATGTAATATGGGGCTGCATTGCATCATTTATGGCTTTTTTGGATGGTCGTTTAGAAATGTATAATCAGGTTGATTGGTTGATCCCTTATCTTGAATTGCCTTTTGATGATTTTACATCACCTCTCAAGAATGAACATCTGCTATATGCTAATGTTATATGATCTTAGGTAATGTTATCTGCTCTTAGCTGAGCCTGAATTGTTATTTACAATTGGGTTCATATATATTTGTAATAACACGAGAATGTCGGGATTTCACCCTGGAGCTCAACTAGTATTTGCCATACGTAATACCTTATTTAGCATGCATGCAACTGTGGTTAAATTGTATAGCTGATGTTATTTAGAAAATCGACTTTTGTACTGTTTTGAATTTATTGCTCTTGTCTTGTCTTCAGCGTCCTGTAATGACGATAGCTGGAATGCGTTCGGTGTTTTGAGATCGCGAATTTTCTGCTTAGAGCATGCAGTTCAAATCAAGGAGCTGTTGAGACCCAAAGGTGGAGTCAAGGTGCTTGTTATTTGTCACTCTGGTAAGCTAATGCTCTGCTTTTTGTATCCATCACTTTATTGTCCCAAGTATTCATAATACTTCACACGTGTATGAGAAAAATAACCCCTTGATATGCAATTTCTGCAGTGGTTGTGATCTATGTTACTAATACTCGTTTAGTAGTTTCTTACGCGAGTATATGTCCAATTGCCGGACGGGGCTATTTTATAAAAAAAACCACATTTTTTTGACTTGAAATGAAATGCTTAAGTGTTATACCCATGAATGAGCGGGAGTGTCGGACATGGGTACACGTAAAGGAAGCGCTGGAGTAACTTAAGTTGTGGTACAATCTTGATTCTATCTAAATTGCATGAATCAATTTCGGGGAGAAATCAAATTGTTGAGAACATGGCACAACATCATGTCTTGGTTTTGTATATTAATCCTCATTCCTTGTCACATTTTCCAATGTAGATTATGAAAAGATAAAGGCAAACGCCTTTGCTATTGCAGAAGAATTCAGAATTCCGTTCAATTATAAAGAGGTCCAACTTGAGACTGCTACCGAGAAGGAACTGAAACTCATAGATACCACAGTTGATTCTGAGCAACTTTCCGATCTCCAAGAAGATTGGACGTCAAAACTTGGGATTAACCTACGGTATAGTGCTAGGAAAGGTTTTCTTTCAAAGAAGATCGAACATACACTGAATCTCGACTATTTACTCTCAGCCATGGCCCCTATTTCAAGGATCTCAAGCATCAAATGGTGGTCTAGAAAAACCCGATCTAAATCCAAGTCAAATCGTCAAAAACATAAAAACATATGTAGTGACGATCTACCCAAAAAGGATGAGAAAATACTTGAATCCGCTGTTAGGATGGAAAAAAGTGGAAAGGTGCTCCTCCAATATTATAGGAAGAAGTACAGGACTCAAATTTAGAGAATTTAGCGTAGATTTTGTTCCAGGTCAGTGGCTAGATGCAGGACATAGGTTGTCTTACCGTATTTGCAGAAGTTTTTGTACCGTCCTGTTTTTCCGTTTTGTTTTGCTGTATGTTCTCTCAAGGAAAGAAAAAATGTGTTTGATGTTCCATTGATTGTAGGCATGTTCTATGGGTGTAAGTAAGTGTGTTTGATGATAATTGTATATTCTCGAACAGATCGGCGATGCACAAATTCTCATATGAGATGATCTCATTGTAAGTTTACCATGAGAGCGACCCCATATGAAGTAGGTTTGTTTTTGTGTTTCAGTTCATTCATTAATTAAGGTGGTTAATTTATCCCTAAAATAGGGTGAGGTCTTCTCGCGTTTCAATTGCGGTGGTGAACAAGACGGCAGCAGACTGGCAGCTCTATTTGTTTCAATGGAGGAGACTAGTTGAGGGTAAGCACTTCAGGGGTGAAACTGTCGTCGTCGTGTGCCGTCTTTAAAACCTAAGATTTAATTGATTCCTTAGATTTTTGACAGCCTGATTGTTAATCAAGAGGAGTTTTAACTTATTCTTGATCATTTTCAGCGATGAGTCTCTTTTAAGACGGCAATATCCGTCTTAAGATACAAAATAGTCAAATATGCTTCCACTTACCTATATAGGACAAATACTTCTGTTAGTACTTAGATAGATATCTTTCTTTTGTCTCATCTACCATGCTTAACCCATTTTAAATTTAAGACGTATATTTTCGTCTTGATTGGGCATCTTTAAGAAAGGAGTTACTAAGTCTGGAAGTGTTGAGAAAAGTTTATATTTAGGTTGGAACTAAAAAAGTGTTTATGACGATTAACTTGATTGTTTGTTTTGATAAGTTACAGTTTTTTTTTTTTTTTGACAGCATATATAAGTTACAGTTGATTACGTATACATTGCCTTTAATTTTGACTTTTGATCGGAGAAGCTTTAAATAGTCGGTTATATGCATTTGGCCAATTGGGGGGCTTGTGTTCGGAAGCAGTATTTGGATACACACATTTTCATTTGTGATGGATAAAATTTGTCACTTCAAACTTCGAAGAGACGTGAGACAAAGGGATAAGTTGGAGAGCAAGTGGGGAGAGATTGTGAGAGATCTTTTTAAAGAGACAGTAACAAGCAAGACTCTTTGATTTGGATAATATTACGATCCTATTCATCTGAAAATTTCTAGAGATAAGATAATAATAATGAAATCCTACGATCCAGTTCAATAGTTTTTTTTTTTTTTTTTGCCATCCAACAAAAAAGGTTTCTAATGCGATCTCAAAGCCCGTCTAGCATGGTCATGAGCTCTTCCATTGAGTTTCCTACACACATAACTAAAACATAAACAATGAAACGAGGCTGATAAAGAAGATATATCTTCTAGAATTCCTCTTATTTGATTATGTTTGCATTTTTTCCTGCCTACTAAATCAGCAATTATAGACAGTCCGATGAGACTTCCAGAAGTAAGATGCCCTGTCTGTAGGCCCATTCCAAAACCGTTTTTATCCCCAACGCCTCAGCTTGCAAAGCAGACTCCGCTCGGCTTTTAAGGCTCCCTTCAAACCAAACTTCCCCTACATAGTCAAATGTCGCCCACCCAAAAGCCGCCTCACAGGACTTCTCCCAGCTTGCATTAACGTTGATTCTCACGGTCTGGCATGAACAAAAGCCCTCTGTCACATAGAACGGTCTCCCATCCCGCAATATAACCACCTCATTTTCATTTTCTTGACTCCCTTGTGTATCCTTATGTGCTTTCTCTATAGAGCCATGATTCCCTCGAGATCGTTGATTTGCCATCCCCACCAATTGGGAACATTGCCTAAAGAAGGGTTTTGGAATCAAATCCTCCCCCCGAATATACGGTTATTTTGCATAGTCCAAATACTGGATATGATCGCCAGAAACTGAAGAATGCGAGATTCACTATCCTCCAGCAAGCCCATATAGTGAATCCAGTTAATGATCGAGTCTCATACCCAAGTATTTGTAGCCTGACTAGTGTTTATACCAAGTGAAGAGTCATCCCATATTCTAGAGGTTACCGCACAGTCTCTGAACAAGTGATTAAGGGTCTCAATATTCAGGGTCTCTATATTCTCCCTTTGCTTGTTGCACATGAGGCAATACGAATCCCATCCCATATTTCTTTTTTCAAATTCACTCTCTACTAGAAGTGGGTTTGTGATTATCTTCCACACCAAAACTTTCCATGATTTCGGCCCCGGTAACCTCCATAACCATGTCTTGCAGAACAATTTCCTCCCCTGATTTAGTCGTTCCTTGTTCTTTCTCGATCCCTTCCTTTTAAAGAATCCATCAAACACTACCCCATATCCACTTTTGACCGTGTACACTGTGCTTTTCGAAAAAGACCAAATCACTTCATCCTTTCTTTGATGGTTTCTTAGAGGCATAGCCAAGATCCTGTTAGCGCTTTCTTCATTACATACCAGGTTAATAAAATCTTCATTCCAACCCCCTTCATTCTAACAGAGATCCTTAACTTGAAGGTCTTTTAGGAAACTAAAGACAGGATCCAACAAAGCTTCCTTAGGATCTGGTATTCGTCCATCCACCCATCTTGTACTCCAAACAATACTTCTAACTCCCAATGATCTATTACCAGTATTCCTAGGGATTAAACCATCCTCAAAATAAGATTTTCCTAGAATCTTTTCTCTAAAAGTAATACTGAACATCGAGTTTTCCTCGGTTACAAATCTCCACGCATGTTTAGCCAGGAGAGCTTGATTCAAACACTCAATATTCAATATTCCATATACCAAGACCCCATTTCCCTCTTAGGTAAGCTAGTAAACATCCTACTACACCAGTAAAGTGATTTCCTAATCTGCATCATGTCCACCAAAAATGCGAAAAAGAGAATTAATCTTATTTGTCACACTTAGCGGTGTTTTGAATACCGATATAAAGTAATTTGAGATGTTTGATAAGACAGATGATATTAGAGTTAATCTCCCAGCCGACGATAGGAAAACCCCGTTCCAGGAAGAGATACGCTTTGTAGCATTCTCCACTAGGCCTTTAAAGACGTCTTTCTTGAAGGCCTGAAATTCCGTGTGCATCCCGAGATATTTTCCAATACCTTTATTGTTGCGTATTTTAAGGACTTTTAGACATGTTCTAACATTTCTAAGCTTTGAATTTGGACTTAATATAATACCGGATTTTCTTTCATTCAGAACATGTCCTGATGTCGTACAATTATCGTCCAGTAGTCGCTTTAAGTAAGAGACTGACCTGCCCTTATCATGAAGAAAGAAGACCGAGTCATCAGCAAAAAAGAGATGTGTCAAAGGTGTTACACTTCGACAAATCTGAATCCCTTTTAAATGTCCCTCTAACTGTGCATTCTCCACATTACTGGAAAGCACCTCCATACATAGGATGAACAGATATGGGGATAGTGAATCCCCTTGTCGTAGACCACGCCGTGGTTTAAATTGCTGGAGGGGAATCCATTAAACCGCACCTCGTACATGACAGTAGTAACGCAACTCATAATTAACCCAGCTAACCTATCAGGGAAGCCAAAGTGTTTTAGGACGACTTGAAAGAAATCCCACTTAACTCGATCATAAGCCTTACTCATGTCAGCTTTAAAAGCAAATTGCCCATATTTACCTTTCTTATGAGAGTTTATCTTGTGGATTGCTTCATGAGCTAAAAGAATGTCGTATATGATGTTTCGTCCTGATACGAAGGCATTCTGATAGTCCCCAACCAAATATCCCATAATTTTTATCAGACGGTTTGTGATGCATTTCATGACCACTCTCATGAAAACATTGCATAGACTTATAGGCCGATAATCTTTTACTTTCTTTGGATTATCACACTTTGGCACCAGAGCTATAAACGTTCTATTTGCCTCGTGTAATACCCCCCGAATTAAGAGTGGATAATATGGCCTTTGTAAAATATATATATTTATATAATCTATAAAATCTTATTAAAA
>LHUT01004100.1:0-14666 GCA_001412135.1 Silene latifolia subsp. alba
TTTCAAAAAAAAAAAAAAACAATAATGGATTTCCGCGGATCAGCACAAACGATCACCTCCTAACGACAAACCCTGACGTCATTCATATGCTCTAGTTTAAATAATGAATAAATTTAGTACAACTCATGAACTCGATAACATCGTATGAGTACAATCATAAGTAGTAATCCATATTCCACAAAAATATATTCACCGATTTTGAGATTCATTTTTATATATATATTTTTTTATTTTATGCGTAAAATCTATCTACCTTTTTCGTAAATATTTAATTTAAATTTTGAAAACTTAAATAATTGTGATACTTAAATAATTGTGATATACATAATACATGTCCTCAACATAATCAACGCTAATTCAATTTCCGTAATTCCTTAAAAAAGTATAAAAGTGCTTATTTACATTATTTTTCGGGTGATGATAAATAAAACCATTAAGTTGTATTTAAACATTAAATACTTTCCAAATTTTTCAAGTATTATTTTAGGAATTAACAACTAAATTACACATTCACCAGTACAATAAATGCGTATATTAAAAATCACAAAATCTCATTGAAGACTGCACGTATCCGTCACTTTGGAGTGACGGATACCATTTTCTCTCACAAATGACCCAAATAGAGGAGAGAGGAAGCATATGGGGGTGCCCCCACCTTGTCCCCCTATTCGTTTTGTGAGTAGTATTACCCGTCACTTGCTCCGACCCGTCTTCAGCAAGACTAATTGATTAAAAATTTATTTCTTTTTTTATTTTTTTAAACATTTCCCTTATTTTTTAATTAAATTTTCTCAATTTTTATTTCCTTTTTTATTTCATGGAAATATGGAAAAGAATCTCAAATGTTAGTCAAAGAATATTATTCCTTGGGCAACCCGCAACTTCAAATATTTACCCCGCAACTTACCCAACTTTTTGTAACAATTTCTCTTCACCTAGCAATATGACTACAGTAACCCCCTTTGTTGATCAATTTCTTACTGCCGATCTTACCCTTTTTACCGTCCCTCATCAGGTAAATCTTTGATTATTTATCACTTTTTCAAATTCAATTTGTTGTTTATTATCATATCTAGATTTACCCTATTTCTAATTTGTTAAATTTAATTACTGGGTATTCTGGGTTTGTTATGCGTATGTGTAAAGATTGAATTTTGATAGATGATTCATGTTAATCGGCCCCAAATCATTTTGGAACTAAAGGCATTGTTGTTGGGAAAAGATTGAATTTTGATGGGTTTTTGTTTTGTATTTGTTTGGTTTAGAATGACGATTCATGTTAACCGACCCCAAATCATTTTGGTACTAAGGCGATGTTTTTTGTGAAAAGATTTAATATTGTTGGGTGTTTTTTTTTTGGGTATTTGAGGGTTGCAATAATGCAATGTGGCGGATTTTAAATGATGATTCATGTTAGTCGACCCCAAATTATTTTGGGACTACGGCAATGTTGTTGTTATGAAAAGATTGAATGTTGGAAATTTGGAATTATGGGCGATTTTTGATGATGATTCATGTTAGCAGACCTCGAATCAGTTTGGAACTACGGCATTGTTGTTTGTGGGTTGGAACTAAGGAATTATTTTGTGTATTTTATCTGATTTTTATGTTTAAAAAATGGAAATGTGTAAATTTGTATGTGATAATATTAATGAAGTACTAGTAGTTTATTTAACGGGATCTTGGAAATAAATGTTTCTGAATCCGGTACTGTTTGGAACAGGTGCAAGAGAAGGAAGATGAAGAGATAGAAAAGAAGGGGGTTGAGATGATGGTGATGGTGAAGGTACACAATGGGGTATGTGCCATTTGCTTGGACGATATTGAGCTTCAGGAAACTGCTCTTGTTAAAGGTTGCGAGCATGCTTACTGGTTTGTTCTCCCATTTTCCCGCGTTTCTGATTTATCATTTGTTTGTTTGGGTTTGGTAGCTTGGTTTCGTTGTCGCTGTTGTTGTTGTAGCGTGGGATTTGGAATAGAGGTTGATTTTGAATAGTGAGTTGTGATGACGAAAGTAAGAAATTGAGAGAACTTTTCTATGTTTGGTTTCATCTGTGATAATTGTGGGATTGTGTTTTTAATAGTGTGTTGGTAATCGAGGTTATTGTGTTGATTGTTTTCATGAGTTTTGAACTATTTGAACGAAACAGTTACTCATATACTCCGTATATGATATTTTGTGAAACTTACTTATAAATTATTGTTTAAAGAAGTACTCCGTATGATTAATGTAGTAGTGCTTTCTTGCAGCAGAGCATTGATAATGTCACAAGTCGTGTTTGCAAAGAGTTGAGTGATTGTTTCACCGGTTATAAACTTATAATGCGAAGTTTCCAGGATCTGAATAAGAGATTTTATGTGTAAATACTATTATTTGCCTACTGCCGTAGGAACTAGGAAGCCATTACTGGATAGAAGGGTGGAGTTTAAATGGGGCATGCTAATATACTTTTCATATTTTTGGGCTATAGTTATTCTTTAACCATTTAGAGAGGAAGGCATGGTCGATTTCTATGCGGATAAAATAAAGGAATAGTAGTGAGTTAGGGACCATGAATCGAACAATGATCATGTTTACGTTTGTGCTTTCCTGTTGCTGGGTTAACCCTTAAATCCTTCATATACTGTATTCTTAGTTTATGCAATCGGTGCATTGTTCATTGAGTAATCTACAAGGTTTTCAGGAGCGAATTAATAATGTGTATAATCATTGAGTTGGTTTGAGTGGAAAATATTTTTCTTAAGGCGGAGAAATGGATGATCATTTTAATAATTTTGCCCCGACAATGTGCAGTTATTTTTAAATTTCCTATATTCATTTGATAAATTAAGCACTTCTAGAATTTATCATCGGGTCGCAGCCTTTCTTTCCCCCTCCCCTCGTTGTAGTTTGTGATACCTTCATCATGCAAAGTTGACCTTACTTTCATTACTTCTTTTTATGCTTTCGAAATGGAGTATTAAGTTTTTAAACTGATTAATGCTATCTTACTTTCAGTGTGAAATGCATCCTTCAATGGGCCACGTACCATGAGCATCCCAAATGCCCCCAGTGCAAGCATCCATTTGAATCTCTTAGTGTTCATCGTACCCTTGATGGCAGGTATCTCCCAGGACCAACCTATATACTCCCTCCCATCCACTTCAAAGGTAACATGGACCCACTTTTTGTGAGAGGAAAAGTGGGTGCATGTTACCTTTGGAGTGGATGGGAGGGAGTATTGCATTTGATACCCTTTTACCCTCCCGTTCTTTTTTTAATAGTTAGCAAACACAAATTGATGTCATTTTGTATAATATTAAATGCGAGTTTATTTCGTCATCTTCAAAGTTTAGATGAAAGAAGGTGCAATTAGTGTGATAGGTTTCATGCTGTATTGTGAAGGTAGGGGTGTAGGGCCACGTAGCTCCATAGCGGATACTGAGTTGATTGATCAGTAGTTTGCATTTTTACGTGTTATTAACTATTAAGTAATGAATTTCTTGCAGTTTGCAGGATTACATGTTTGAAGAGAGTCTATGCTTGCTTTTGAGAGCCACATGGTTTACACCCTTAGTGGTGGAGCACCGAGATGACCCTGATGACGAGATAGACGATATTTTCTACTACCAATATCAGTATCAGCTCGATTATGAGGAAGAAGATGATGATCTCGATGATGTCTTCTTCCATAACTCATCTGGACTCCGCATTGGCAATCGTAGGTTGGGTGACAACGGTTATATAAGGGCTGGCCGCCAGGAGGCAATACCAGCTCACAGATCGAATCCTCAGGACCTGGGTGCAGGTTCATCTCGTCAGCGCAAACAGAAAGAAGTAGACATGGATCCAGATGAGAGCCCATCTTACGAGCCCAAGAAGAAAGAAAAAGAGGTTGGAAAAGAGCTAACAGGCCGTCGTGCAAAGAGGGCACTGAAGAGGGAAGCCGCTGATAAGGCAGCCATGGCTAAACATGAAAAGCACTTAGTTAGGCTAGGCAGGCAGCAGCCTTGTCCGTCAATTGTCTCCGCCACAACTGTTTAGTATCTCATTTTAATTTCATAGTTGTAAAAATAAAGACATAATAGGTGATTGGTATGTTTAAGTATATTTGAGCAAGGCATTCTCTGTAATATCTACTAATTAGAATTAATTAATCTGTTTATTCCTGGGTTTGAAAAATTAATCAAGAAACCGATGCCCTGCATCAAGGGTTGTGACTTGTGAAATGTGAATGATTACGACCTGTTGATTTTCTTCACTCATGTAATGAACTCTTTCTGTGCATAATACTTAGCTTTTACTTTATTGTAAGTCTGATTCTCAAGTCGTCTCTCGGTCCCTTTCCCCTACGAGTTAGTCTACATTGTGATACTTTCATTGACTGATTGACGTGTATTGTTCCGTTGTTTTTGTGTAGGTAGTTTGATCCAGCAATGGAGAAGATATTTAGCTTATCTATATTCCAGGTATGTGGATACTGATCACTGAATTTTCTTTGTTGAACCACTTGACACAGACTTAATGAAAAGTCCAATTCCCTTGCCCTGAAGTTCAAGTAGTAGTGGAGTACTTGGTGTCTTTTATTCCCTCATTTCAAAGGAGTCTACAAGGTTAACATATATTTAGATAGCTTTCAAACCCTTATTTTTGAGTACCACTCTTAACGATCTTACCAGTTAAGTTAATTGACATGTAAAACATTCTGCATGGGACGATATGTCTATATCTTTGTATTTTTCTCCTAAAATTGTAAGATTAATGAGTCGGTCTCATATGTATATCCGTCTCATACTTTTGAACTTTTGTTCAACAAGAATATGAAAAGTGTGGGTGGCTATCAAAACTGGACCTCCCATTTCCAATGTAGTGGAGAAGGAGTTCATTAGTAGTAGGAGGAACAACGACCTTACTAGTTAAGTTAGCTGACATGTGCGATATTCTGCATGGGACGATATCTTTGCATTTTTTTCATAGACGTAAAATTAACGAGTTGGTCTTACATGCATGGCCGTCTCATACTCCCGAATTTTTGTGCAAAGAGAATATGAAAAGTGTGGGTGGTGGTGGTAATCAAAATTTATGAGGTCAAGTAGGACCTCCCCATTTCCAATGTAGTGGCAAACGAGCTCATCACTAATAGGAGAAACAACGACCTATGCGTAATTTTGCATGGGCCGATATCTTTGTATTTTTCTCATAAAACTGTAAGATTAACGAGTCAGTCTTACATGTATGTCCGTCTCATACCCTCGAACTTTTGTTCAAAGAGAATATGAAAAGTGTGGGTGGCAATCAAAATTGGACCTCCCCATTTTCTATGTAGTGGAGAAGGAGTTCATTAGTAATTTAGTAGTAGGAGGAGGACCAACGACCTATGCGAAATTTTGCATGGGACGATATCTTTATGTTTTTCTCATAAACCTGTAAGATTAATGAGTCGGTCTTACGTGTAAGTCCGTCTCATACCCTCGAACTTTTCCGCGAAAAGAATATGAGAAGTGTGGGTGGTGGTGGCAATCAAAATTTATGAGGTCAAGAAGTAGGACCATCCCATTTTCAATGTAGTGGAGAAAGAGCTCATTAGTAGTATTAGAAGTGGAAGTTGCATTGTCAAGCAAAGTCTCTTATGTCTTTTCTATACCTCAAATATCTTTATCCTCCACCCATAACCCTTGAAAATATACTATATGAAAACTATGTGAAAGAACATTTAGCATCATTCTTATATAAAAGGTAGCACATTTTTTCTCATATCATCATCATCTGCATTCATTTTCTCCATTTCACCTACTACTACTTTTACCCACCTCTTCTAATCGTCTCGATTATTTTTCCGTTTTTCTTTCTCAGGTCTAGGTGAAGTTTTCGTGTCCAAAGTCGTCAAGAATGTAAGACTGCTTTTAGCTCTTAATGTTTTACTTTACTGTTAGTCTTTCTCTTGGCTTTCAAAGTACTGCACAACTTTTACTACCCTTTAAAGCAATACCTATTGTCATCCCATACATTTAATTCCGATTGTAAAAATGGAATCTTTGAATCAAACACCGCGATTTTGTTACCATTTTGGTAATTCAGAAGGTGACAGTGAATACGCCGGAATGCTAGACATCTTTGCTCATAATGCTAGGAACATACATAATATATGCATCTATGATAACCAAGATGTCTATGCTAAATTCTCGCTTACTTACAACCCTGATGATATGGTATCAACCCGGGTCATTGTTGGAGGTGGGAAAAACCCGGAATTTGATGAGAAGCTGATGTTGAATGTTGCACAAATTGATGCTGCTGTCCTTAAATGTGAGGTTTGGATGCAAAGTCGAGCTAGAAATTTGATGGAAGATCAGCTTCTCGGTTTTGCTTTGGTCCCGCTTTCTCAGATAATTAAGCAAGGAGGGAAAATTATTTGCCAGGATTTCAGTCTTTCTTCGACCGATCTTTTCCATTCTCCTGCAGGAACTGTAAAGTTGAGTCTTACATTAACCTCAACAAAGTATCCTTTTGTTTCTTCCCTTCCGTCTCCGAATTTACCTGGAAGAAATTCATCTATAGCTTCAGAAGTTGTGTTATTAGATCGAAATGATTACTCAAGAGTTGAATTTCCGGACGTAAGTGCAAATACTGAAGATCAAATGATAATTTCCGGGTATTTTAACTCTAATAACAATCATTCTTTTGGTTCGTTTCTTCATCTTGGTTCTGTTTTCGATGTAGAGGAAGATGACGACGATGATATGAATGGGATTTCATTGGTGGAGAATGAAATTTCACCCAGTAATCAAAATTCTGAAGTATTCAGCTCGACAATGGCTAGTGTAAGCGAGGAGCAAAACACGGTTCATTTGAGTTTCATAGAGAGGAGCATATCAGAGGCGGAAACAGAGGATAAACAGAGTAATGCAGATGATGATAAGAAAGATGGAAGTGGAAGAGAAAATGTGAGTGGAAATGAAGCCGGGAATAATACCGGCACTGGTTATAGTAATTTGAGTCGGGTTATTTCAGGTCGGGTTAATATGGACATTGAAGACGAGCAGTCTGCAATGCAGCAGCAGATTGTGGACATGTATATGAAGAGTATGCAACAATTTACTGAGTCCTTAGCTAAAATGAAGCTACCCATAGATCTCAACCCGAACCCAGATGGTGTCGATAATGGAAATATGATCCAAATTATGGAAAGGAGTGGCAATTTAGAAGCGGAGAATAAGAAGGATGGTACACGAGTATTTTATGGTAGTCGGGCGTTTTTTTGAGATGTAAGGCAAAAAAAAGACTTGCATCTTCCAAAAAATCGCAAAAAACTGGGTGAGACGGAAATAATGCAGGCACAAAAAATCATAGTTTGTCAAGCTTTAATGTTGAAATGTAAGTTTTACTGGTTTTAACCTAATGTATGCCTAATTCTTCCTTCAGCACGTCTTGCTTGTGATCCTCACAAACTTGTGACGTCTCACAACTCCCTTTCTTTTTTAACATAATTTAAATGGTTGTGAGTGCAGACCGTCACGAGTAAGAATTTATGTTCTTTTTATCGGTCTGGCAATCTGGCATTTTTATTGTATGAGTTGGTTTGCAAGAGTCTTTTGCTACATTTCCTACTCTAAGTGTGTAATTGGGCCTTTGAAGATTGTTTTGTGGATCGAACGTATTTAAGCTCTTTTATAAGACCGTCTTATAGCGGGATGTGTTTAGTTTTGTTTGTTGGGCTAGTCATCAGCAGTACTATTATTCTCCCAGCCAAAAGAGAGAAGGGGCATACATGGGTTGGTCTTGGAATAAATGGGTCATTCAGCGAGCAACCCGTCCGCATGATGGCTGATCAAATCCGACTACTTAATCTCCGGGTGGACGGGTAGGCGTCCAAAAGAATGTCGGCATGATGGCATCTTCCATCTTCCAGACAATCTCGTTAACAGTTAAGACAAAAATATTACAGACAATAGGTCTCAGCTTCGATTTCCCACTTATTAATTTTAACTATCGTGTATTCGTGTCAAAGCGAAACGAAGTCAACAAATTTATTTATTAATCATACTTAAAAATGCATCAAAGGGGTCCCTTTAATATTTCTTACGTACCCCTTACTCGTTAATTGTCCCACATTGTATTCATTTCCATGTGATACAAAACATGTTTAATCAAGTATTCTTCATCATATTTCTCAGAACACAAATGCATGAAAAACATTTAAAAATTTAAATTGTCTTTAATATAGTAACAGAATTCTCTTGAAAATATCACCATATTTATTGCTATTTACCATAATAATTATTCACCTACTACTTCTCATTCAGTGATGATTTATTAGTTTCTCTCAATTTTGCTGTTTTTCGCATTCATACCCGTCTTCAGGTCAACTAACATGAATCATCATTTAAAACCGCTTATACCAGTATAATTTTTTTTCCTCGTATCCTGTTTGAATTCTTCGTTGTTTTATCATCATTCAAAACCGCTTAGGCGCTTATAAAAAAAAATGAAGGAAAGGGAAACAATGTTGTTAATGGTTGCACTAACATTGGGGTTTTGTTGTCTTACATACAACATTACTACTATGCTTTTTATAAGAACACAAAATTCTGACACGGGTTACCCGGCTGGGCCGGGTCAAGATGACCCGGTTATAAACATGCCGGAAGCAAAGCGGGTGAGTAAACCGAACCCAAAGTTTCATGTTGTGGTGACTGCCACTAGTACACCTTATAGTAAATGGCAATGCAGGGTCATGTATTATTGGTATAACAGGGTGAAGGATTTGCCCGGGTCTGATATGGGCGGGTTTACACGGGTTTTGCATTCGGGTCGCGCTGATAATTTAATGAAGGAGATTCCCACTTTTGTTGTTAACCCTTTACCAGATGGTGTTGATCAGGTTCGCATGTATTCTAACTTGTTTGCTTGTGATTCATTGGTATTTTAATTTGGACTATGTTTTACGAGTTATTGAGTCACTTATTATAAGACTATCGGCGGAGCCAGGATTTTAAGTCAGCGGGGGCGAAAATTTTCAGCGGGGTGGGAGGGTATTATTATAAGGGGACCTCGAAAAAATTCAAAATTTTTAACTAAAAATTTCGAGATTTTTAAACGCCAGCAGGGGTCAGATGTATGAAATCGACTTGTTAGTGTACATATTTACGTAGGACTTATAGAACTCATTAATGTTCGAATAATTACTTTTGAATTTGAGAGTCCGATTCAGAAACACATTGAGGTCACAAATAATAGAAAAATTAGATTTTTGTAGCAAATGGTACTCGAACTTGGGCATTCAGCAAGGAAATGAGTTTGAGAGGGCCCGTTCTAAGAAACTTTTGAACATACTATTTGACGGCTTTGTCAATTGTCATTATAGGTTAGTTTAAATGCAACTAATTGTTCTGAAAGTGAAGTTCAAGTCATGGTAACATGTATTTCTAGCAAATGGCTTATTATATAATCGCGTTTACTTGGTCGATTAGTGTTAGTTGATTGTTAATTAAGAATTGATTTAACGATAACTATGATCCTTAATCCGAGTTTATATGATCTTTTGAATTAGGGATATGTTGTGTTAAACAGGCCATGGGCTTTTGTGCAATGGTTGTCAAATGCAACAATAGAGGAAGAGTGAGTGCCTCTTTTGTAAGACTTTGTAAAATTTCTTAAGCTACTCTGTCCGTCTCAATCATTGTTTACCTTAAAGGAAAATAAAGGTAAACAAATGATTGGGAGTTTGGGACTGAGAGTATTTAAAATGCTATTGTGAATGAATTGAGCCCTGTGTTGATGTTAGGTATGTACTGATGGCTGAACCCGACCATATATTCGTTAAGCCGCTTCCTAACCTGTCGAAAGGAAAATATCCGGCAGCTTATCCTTTTTTCTACATTAAACCAGCCGAAAATGAGAAGATTATAAGGAAGTTTTACCCTGAAGGCTCCATAGCGAATGTGGATCCGATAGGAAATTCTCCTGTTATAATAACTAAGGTGTGTAGCAATCGACTTAGCCGTGAATTTTTCTAACCTAAGTCCGGTGTCTGTTCGATTTTAGTAATGTTGTCGTTGTTGTAGACAATGCTGAAAGAGATCGCGCCCACATGGATGAATATTTCTTTGTACATCAAGTATGATCCAGAGGCAGATAAAAAATTTGGTTGGGTACAAGAAATGTGAGTTACTCGTACATTTACTTATTTACCTTCAGTTAATTTATTTACGGTCCTTGTCGATAATCTTACTCTTCTTACTCTTGTGAAGGTATGCATATGCCATAGCTTCAGCATTGCATGGAGTTGAGCACATTCTGTACAAAGACTTCATGGTTCAAGTATGATTAACACATTCTAATTCCGTCTCAGCGTCTCTATTCCTAAATTTTCGAGTTTTTGATAAATCCTATGTCAATCTCTGTGTTCCAGCCTCCATTTGATCGAGAAGTTGGAACAAGTTACATCATCCATTATACTTACGGAAATGATTTTAACTCGAAGGTATGTAAATATTCCACTTTAGAAATTTGTGGGCGGTGAGATTTGAACATGTGACCTTTTAGTCAGATGGCTCTAATACCATATCATTAAACCATCTCAACCAAAAGCTTAAGCTGATAGTTGGAGTCCCAAGATTGATTTTATACTTGAACAATACTTAAAATAATTTTTTACAAATAAGTACTGCAAAATCACACAATCTTGCAGGGAGAACTGATGTATGGCAAAGTTGGTGAATGGCGTTTCGACAAAAGAATGTATCTGACTGAAGCTCCACCCAAGAATCTTACACTTCCGCCTCCTGGAGTTCCTGACAGCGTGGTACGTCTCTGATGGCATTCTTGCTTAAATTCGCGAAATTCTTAGAAATAATGTTTATAATCTATATATACTCATCTTGGTGCAGGTTAGACTAGTGAAAATGGTGAATCAAGCTTCAGCAAACATTCCTGGCTGGGAAAGCCTTTGATTGTGTACCACAGAGAAATTTTACGGCATATTAAACCGACTACAGTCTACAGAGGAGTTGGATTGTATGAACATAGAAGAGAAATAGTGAACAAAATCAGGATTGTAGGACACAATGAAAGATATACAGATTTTTTTCCTTCATATTTCTCTGAACCTGTCGACTTTTTTCATAACAGTCGCGCTTTTTCAAGCGCAAAAGATATATAGCCTAGAAATCGGCCCTCATTTGAATCATGATGCATATTGTACAGATAAACGAGGGCTATTTGAATTTTAGTTGCCTTAAACTTGTCAGACAGTACGACATAAGAGACATTTTATCCCCGTCAAGGATCACAATTTTGTAGATACGTTATTTGTTCATTACTACGAATATCTAGTAGTAAGGGGACGGGACACTCAGGGTTGTTGAGAGGTAGATTTAGAAGATCTAGTAGTAAGGGAAGGTCTCATTTTGACAATCTGATCTTCGTCGACTCCCATCTTCTTAGCAAGTCGACCTGCCTCGAAAAATCTCTTGACAGCTTCTTCCATATAACCCTTGCCTTGTTTAACTGTCATACCCTTGCCAATCTTCTCTGGGTAACTCGTTAATATGTTGTCTCCTTTTAACACTGCGGCTAGCGTCATTAGCTCTAGCTGGAACTCGCTCATTTCTCTGTTCTCGTCTGGTTCGCCTTGCCTTATCTTCACTGGGTCCGGTAGTTGCACTACACATCATCAACACGAGTGTGAGACCAGTGGCGGAGCCAGGATTTGAAATCAGCAGGGGCAAAAAAGTAATTTTATAAGGCGACCTCGAAAAAACTGAAAATTTTAACCAAAACTTTCGAAATTCTTGTTTAAGACGGGATATATCTGTTTTACTATAGACAGGACATACTCGTGATCATTCGAGAATAGTTGGTTTATAAACTACTCCGTATATAGACAATGAATCTTAATGGACTTATAGAGTTACTGGTTACACTCCCTACGTCCCAATCATTTGTTTAGGAATAAAAAAAAAGGTAAACAAATAACTGAGTCGGAAAGAGTAGTTAATAGGCTAGTCATACGAATAAGGCCGTCTTACGCAAAAACGCATTTATATGTTGCAATGTAGATAATATAGATGGACTAACTTGGACAATCTGTTCTGGGCTCAGTTCGGGTTTGTACGATGCCTTCAAAAGTGCCAGCCCATGCATCTCGTTTAGTTAGGAATGGGCTGCTTAAATTGTAGAGTTTCTTCACCGTTGCCGGAATCGATGAGTGCTCGTACTCGGATGTCGGTGTAGGTCCATTCGGCTTATGCACCACTGAAAACACAAATTATAGAGTAAGATTGTTTTATTGCCCAGGATTCTCTGCTTTAAGGTCGGAAATTTTTACTTCATAGAAAATTATGTAACAGGAAATAATAAAATCTCGTATAAATAAGACATATACAAAATACGCCTAGACTTAAAGGTTTCTTATATGACGAAGTTTTTTTTTTTTGTTTTTTTTTGTTTTTTGTTAAGCACAAAGCACAATGGTTTCTAACCACAAACACAAATAAGTCGTTCAGAAGGGGGATCTGGCCCCTTTTTGACATAACTAAGGTCCTCCAATGTACGTGCGGAGTTGAAATATGAGTTATGGATTCATCTTTTGAGCAATTTACCTCAAAAGTAATGCTTTTTATCTATCTTCATCTTAAAGCAAGCCTTGTTATAAGGGAATAAAATGTGGACAACACAAAAAAAGCTCATATCAATGTCCTTGTCAATTTCTTGAAAGCATTAATTTATAGCCAATAAAAGGGTCACTTAGTGAAGAAAAAAGAGCACAAGTCACTTGATAGGTGGAAAATGATACGACGTTACCAGATACTAAGATCGAGTCTTAGTATCATTCTCTCACATGTAATATACAAGGTTCATACAAATGATGGACCTGTATAAAAACACGTGAGAGAGCGATACCTGTCATGAACTCTACATAGAGTGATAGAAGATATGTAAGAGTGTGATATCGAGACTTGATACCACCCGATAGATAATGGGGCTAAGGGACACACATTGGATAACACGAGGGCCACAGTTCTCAAACCAACATAACTCCAAAAACCCTAAGAAAAGGTTGTGTGAAATGAAGAAACTTGTGACACTACTTTGATTATTGTCCTTCAATAATGAAATACAAAAAAAAGATCCGAAACTTATGGCCATCTTTTATCTTTGTGCATAAAAATCTTCTTCAAGTTACAATTACTAATTAAAATCCTTTATCAAAAGTTCGGACAATTTGGTGTCGGTTATTTGATCATGATATGAAAATGTTAATTTCGGTCTTAATCTCGAAATATATCATAATTCACAGTTTAATCTTGATTATAACGAAAGACACGAACCAAATTCAATGTCCTAACTCAAATTATTTTGACAAAAAAAAATACTTTTATTAGAGTCACGTAAGTACTCCCTTTGTCCCAGTAAATATTTTACATTTACTTTATTTTATAAGGGAGAAATAAAATAAACGTAAATTATTAATTCAGATAAAAAAGAAATCCGATTTTTTAATGCAAATAGTAACAAACCTTTCATTTTAATAAACCTTGACCATATAGGACTAGATCTTGAAGTGTGACTTGAACATGAAATGATTGTGCCAACTTGAAATTGTTGTCTAATAATGATCAACTTCCAACTTTGTCAATTTTTTATTTTATTTTGTGTCAACTCTTTTTGACTATTTTTCTACTTTATAGCCTCAAAATTCTTAGTCTTGAAATTCATGTGATTAGGCATGATCCATATGATTATCCACTATAAGATCAATTGCATGCTTACTTACCTACCAACTTTCTGTGAAAAAAAAATGAGATAACGTCACCAGGTGATACAATTAATCATTGGAATAATATGAGTAATTAAGCAATCTAGTAGAATATTACCTGTACCCTTCTCAATCCAAGGCGAGACAGCAATAGTAGGGACTCGAACCCCTAACCTATCGAAATTAAACAAGAACGGTTCAGGCCCGACTATCCCATCCGGGCTAGGGATCCCAGTTAACGGTGTAGGGACATGATCGTAAAATCCACCATGTTCGTCGTAAGTAATCAATAAAAGTGTCTCATTCCATTGAGGACTAGCCCTTAAAGTCTCATAAACTTCCTTGATAAACAATTGTCCTTGATACACGTCGTGTGACGGGTGATCGTCATTAGCCGGGTCTAATTTAGTATCTGTATAACGTTGTTCGATAACAGCGTAACCCGGAAGTTTGCCTTCCCTAGCATGCTTCTTGAAGAACATTCCGTATGGCAAGAACTTGGGAATGTACTTGAGTTTCCTTAGGTTCCGGTAGAATAATGTTGCCGGAATATTTTGGTAGTATATTCTAAATCCTATGTCGGAATCTTCAAGATTCTCGAATATTGTTCTTTGGGGATAACCTATTACAATTCAAAATTATAAAACGGTAAGATTTATCGTATTCAATATGAAGGTCTACGCATGCATGATATGTTGCAAAACAAAATTATTCGTCTTCAAACAGTCTAAGAGATACGTCAACATTTGATTAAAATATTTCTCATAAAAAATATAAAAGGTAAATAAATGACCAAAGACAAAGCGAGTAACATATTGACAACATTTATTTCCATATATACTCCATAATAATTTTGTTATAAATCTAATTTTATGAATTACTCCCTCCGTACCAGACCAATGGTAACACTTACCTAATACGGCCATA
>LHUT01004101.1:0-10479 GCA_001412135.1 Silene latifolia subsp. alba
CGAATTCCTCTATCAAACAATCATAATCGACTTTCTCCAATAAATCATCTTCTATGACAATTATTGCTAATCCGGTAAGCCTCTCTTGCAACATTGTAGACCTCATGTAAGATTTCAGCAACTTTAACTTGGAAAAACTTCTTTCTGCAGATGCAACTGTTACAGGAATAGTCAACAATATTCGATACACAATAAATGCATTAGGAAAATACGATTTTGGCTAAAATTTTAATCATATCAGAATTAAGCGAATCTCAATTTCTTGGGTCAAACATATCAAAATTATTATTCATATGACTACCATTTTCGACATCATTTTTTTCTCCTACGCCAAAACCCTCATTGTTTTCAACACTATCATTTTCATTCATATCTAAATTATCATCATTATTATTATCCTCATCGTCAATTTTATCATCGTTATTCTTTATAGTCATGTCAAAATAAAAAAAATCAGGATTATCAAACATTACAGCAGTTTCAGTCGCAACAACGGCTTCATTATCAGTAATATTTTCACTATTAGAAGTAGACCCTTTCTTGAAAATTTATCGAGTGCACCTTTTTGAGACTGAACTAATTGTTCTATTCGCTTCTTTTTCTTCTGTTTTTCGGATCCAGAATCAAATTTTCTTATTCTAGGTAACATGAAATTAAAAATAGAGATAAATAATGAAACGAAACAACCTTATTGCTGCTTTGATGCCGTTTTCCAGTACTATAGTCGGCGTACTCACGTCTCACGACTGTCCGATCTACTATTCTCCGACTCGTACCTCCAATAACAGCAAATACATCATCATTGAATATTTGAATTCATTAAAATTATAATTAAAATCATTAGAAATTTAGAATTCATTAAGAATATAATGTTAAGACGAAAAATTACCTATTTCGATTTCTTTGAAACTCAAATCTGAATCTGAGATTTTGGCAGCCGATTGAAAGTGACAAACTGACAAAGTATTGATTCTAATACCTTTAATTGAAAACTTTGAATGATTTGGGATGAATTGATTTGGACCCTAATCATATTTAAAGATTAGGAAAAAAGAAAAGAAACGTTATAATTTAATTTGGAGAAGGAATTAATTTGGGAAAGGAAATAATTTAATTTGGGGAAGGAGGANNTTAACATATGGGTTTGCCAAGTTTGGGCCCCAAAAATTTGAGGCCCAGTGCAAATGCACATAGAGCACCCATTAATAGACGGGCCTGCATTCACATATACTATGTCTCGTACGTATATACGAGTTGTCTAAGAATGCAACTAAATTAGGTTGGAAATGAAAGAAGCCAGACTGTAGTGTTGTATATCTAGCTAAAACTAGCGTGACATCCTTCTTAATTAGGCCAAAAATAAGGTTTTGCCATTTCCATGTGCTATCACCTGCTTTGCCTATCTGGTTTAGTTTACGTTTCATTTTCTACAACCAACCAATCCCACTTTTTTCTACTATGTTTTTGTCTTTCCTTTTTTTTCTTTATAAATACACTAGTATAATTATAAGTAGAATATATAAAAAAAGTTGACCCGAGAGAGTAACAAATATTACACTGTAAATCTATTGTAATAACTTGTTATTAGTTGGTGTAAATCTCATTGAATTGCTTACTTTAAAACGATATTTATGAGATTTAGGTTATGTTCTTTTAGATTGAAACCATCTGAATTGATCAACTTAATAGACAAAATCGAAACTTAATTTAAATTACATTGTGTCAAATAGAGTGGGATCTTAATCAGTCAAGTTTTTAAGCAAATCATTTCTAATATTTTAATACAATATCTTCATATTATATTTTAATTCTCTCAACTCATATTAGTAAACATATTTTATCATTTTCTTAAAAATATGATTTCATACTTCATTACATAAGAATACTCGGTAATAACTAATTGCAATACCACTCTTTTACATGTCTTTATATAGACCCATCATTTTATCAATCTTCGTCATATTGCATGGTAGAGGGTGGTACCGAAACTAGGTATAGAAACATCCTATTTAAAAAAAAATAGTAATGCATTTTCCTTAAACAATATAATAAGTATAAAATGCATGATGATTAAGAAACCTCATTTTACAAGAAACCTCAACATGGCCCACTCCTATGGTTCCTTCTTTAAGAACCAACCAACAACTAAGACAAAAAACATTTAAAAGCATATAATTAATATACAAAAAATGAACAATAAAAAAAAAGGTGAAAAAAACAAAAATAAAGAGAGAAATGAACATTTAATAAAGTAGAAAGAATATCACATGGCGTAACATGGTAAGATAGAGAAGTATAAAAAAAAAAGAGTATGAATGCAAATGGTATAAGAGCGGTGATCTCATGAATTCATGGTAAGATGCTTAGCTTACCAGCTAATTGATCACCAACTAACTTGCCTCTTGATAGTTTGTTGCCCTTTCTTTTTGGCTTTGGTTAAAGTTGTTGCACCATACCACACTCTAAAGCTATTATTATTACCTCTTTCTCATCCTTTACTTTGGTAGATATTTGAGAGTTCTGAAGTTAGACCTGATAAACGGGTCAATCGGATCGAATTTGGATAAGGTTATTTCAGATCACGAATTCTCATTGAAAACGGATGAAGACGGATAGTGGTCCTCTCACAAAATGCAAGTGGGTTTGTGAGAGGGACACTATCCGTCTTCAGCTTGTGACGGATATTGTCTGTCTTCAATGAGACGGACTGATTTCAAATTCAGGTCATTCTCGGATTTATTGCTACTAAATTTTTAGGATAATATGGTCAATTTACAACAATAAACATTCAGATCATATTGGTTCTTCGGATTATGGGCATGATCGGGTCCTCAACTCGGGGGTCAGGCTGAGTTATTTGAGTATGAGTTCTTCGAATTGGGTCAATTTTGACAAGTCTGATTATTATTCATGTATAGCCAAGTAAAAAAGATTTTGTTTACTAACAATTAGATTAAACAATAACTTTGTTGAGCTACAATTATGTCTTACTAACTCCATTGAAGATAGTAAAGCAAATTAAATAGCGGTAATTAAAAAATTTAACAGAAAAGCCCTAATAAAAACGATGTTAGATGCCTAATGGATAAGTACAAGCAATTTAAATGAAGCCAATATAGATTGCAGATCTTAATTTCAAACTTATATGAGACTAATTTTATTTTACATGCTATCACGTATATTCAAAAGATAACGATTATTTTCCTGGGTAAAAAACAAGGGTTATATTTGACATTTGATTTTTCATTTTGGTACACCTAATATTTGCTGATGGAAGGAAAATTGGTACTTTAAATGAGTTTGACTTTTTTACCTTTGTGACATATAGGGTTCTTAAAACAATAATTAAAACAACCTTGTAATTGCAGTTACTTATGCAATACTCCACGCAGTTGACCGTTAAACCCACAGGTGTTTAAATTAGAAAGATTAGTTATTTCTGTACGTCAACTCGGTTTCTTATTCAATGTTTTCAACACAGAATCTCAACACAGAATCTGCATCTTCCCTATCTCCACGGGATTGCTGCAATCATTCTTCAAAAACTCTATAAAAAGACCAAGTATCATGGAATTAATAAACGCGTAATTTATTTTAAGAGACAGGTTTCAAACCAGGTCATGCACAACTCATAGAACTATAGAAGTAGGATGAAAATTACATTAATGTGGACATATTCATCTTGTTAGGTTGTTCGGGACAAATTCCGTCAAATTGACTAAATAAAGCGGAGTAATGAGGAAAAATTCTCAACTTTATTAAAAAAATTTCCTATAGTCTTTACAAAAAAATAAAGAACATGAGATTTCCGATTTGGAAAAACCCCTTATTCTATTACAAATCATTTACAAAAGGGCCGAACGGCTCCCACACTAATGGAGCCATCGGCAATGAATAATGGTGAAATTAAACCCCCTGTAAGAACATTAGCTACATGAATATCGCGTATACCTTTTTTCTACAATATTTCCTTACCCTCCAATAATTCTTATACCTTATACCTGTCACATTTTTTTTTTCAATTTCTACATAAAAATTAGAAACCTAAGAGTAGCTATAAAAGAAAAAAAGAATTCAAGCTACCGAGTCGGTAAGTTTAGGAATGATAGAGTGTTGTTTTCCATTTTGCTTAGCTTGATGGTCAGACCAGTAAGCTTGAGCAGCCAAAACCCTGTCTAAAAGCTCTTGGGGAACCGGCTCTCCTCGCCTTTGCTGCGGGGCGATTCTTGCCGTGTGGACCAAGGTTTTCCACTTATCCTGGAACAAATCAAAAAGGAAAAACATCAATGACAGCCACAGGTAACAAAAATACAACTCAGGTCATGTGATCATAAAGATAAGCCCTTAATGATCCAGGAAATCATAGGATTAATTGTTTATTCGGTATGATTAAAGCGATTTACAAGATCAGTTTGGCTAGAGAACAATTAAACAACCCATGTGGATCACAGCCTTTTCCTTCTCAGAATATTTTGGAGCCATGTTTAGATTCATGTCTCCCCCTAACATATAGATATCCCTTTGTTTTACCCATTTGTTTACTTTTGCTTCCCTATCGGTTTTTTCCCGGTTTGGAAATATATACAAGCAATATGTTGATGATCACGGAATTTGATCCCTGGTCATGACTCATGAGTACCATCTCTCATGACTTTACCAGCTAATTTAGCTGATAAGTGCTGATGGATAGATTAGAGGGTGGTAATGATAGGGCCTACCAATCACATGGGCATTGAGAACACGCCAAAAATAAGGGCAAAACCGTCTTCTAACACAAAACGAACTACGCTATTTTATTTTGCAAGGGGAAATAAGGTAAACGTAAACTATTGATGGGGACAAAAGGAGTAAACAATAAACATAAACAAATGGTAGGGACGCGCTAAAAGGAAGATGTTAACAACAAACGATTGAGACAGACGGAGTAACGGAGGAATAATAAGAGTTATCAACCACAAATATTCAACAACATTAATGTGTAAAATATTGTTATGTTATCTTGTCAGAAAGGAGCTAGGCCATCACTGTCAACATAATGAGAAAGTAATGTGCAAGTGACCTTTAAGGTATAGTTCCAATCCCTAAAGGATGGAACAACAAGTGAGCCAACCAAACAAAGATAACTATAGCAATGAAAACAATGTTAGGACTTATGAATTAGGACCACACCATTTCAAGGAGAAGAATAAGGTAGATTCCCTTAGCATAATAAAGGGTGAAATTTATGTGGAAGGTCTTTGTTTACAAAAAATACAAAGCGGTGACAATGAGTTTCTCGAAAGTTTTCGAGAATAAGGTACATCACATCAAGAAAATAGAATGAGAACAAGAACAACGATAATAATGGCGAAAGGAGGTTGTTACCTTCAAATCCACGTAAGTTCGATGACCCGCATTCTCGAAGGAACATAACTTAACATCGCGCCACCTTCAAAAAGGGAAAAGTTTTAGTTACTTGATGAAATCGGTCACGGGACTCAAACACGTGGCGAAAGAAAACATAAAACTTGGACAAGTTGGTCTATGTAAGAGTAAGATCGTCTCATATAAGACTGGCTAAAAAAAAAAATTGCAAAAAAATTGTACGAGCAAGGGAGAGAGGAAAATTAGCTAGGTACCTTCCAGTTCCGAGTTTCTCCACAGCATGGACAAGTGCTTCTACCTCAGTAACAGAAAATGGTCGCCTAGTACGGCGTTGCCCTATCTCAGAACGCTTGGTCCTCTGATTCATAGGCAGTACAGCTAATGCTTTCATGGAAGCATCAGGAACCGGTACCAGAGCCTTAGAATCAGAGACATTTTTCTCTGGCAATTCTACAGCAGGAGACGGAAAAATGCCCCTAGAACTTGCAGTAGGGCTGTTTGAATCAGTCGCTGAAGGTTTATCCAGTGAGCCAAGCAGAAACACGTCTTTCTTATTGTCGAATTCGGACCTGATAATAAGTCAGATTGACAAGACTAAAAGTCAATAACATAACACTAAATAATAAACACCTTCAAAAAGAAACGACAGCGAAGTTGGTTACAAGCAGGTACCTCTGTGAAAATTTGGGCGAGTGGCACAATAGTGAAGCTGAAGGTTCTTTAGAAGGTAGCTTAGGACTATTTGGTTCCAGCATAAACCCAACAGTATCCATATCGTCATTTTGGGATATGCCAGCTTGAAGCAATGTTCTGTTGTCATCTCGAATTTTCTTTCCCTGAAGAAGTACACCAACACGTAATCCGCCGCCAAGTATAGATGTCACAGCCTCTAGTACAGTTCTCTGTGGTGGAATTCAGTAAGTTAGGGCAGTGATCATTCAGAGGACGAAACAGAGAAGAGCCAAGAACATGAGAGGTATATTTAAATTCTGATTTTGAGCAATCAGCAAACTAGGCCAAATCAAGCAGACTATCGAAAGACAATGCCACAAAAATAAATGGGTTGTATACCTTAAGTGAACCAACGGTTGTACTCTCCGGGACCTCCACGAAAAGCTCAGGGACTTTAAAGGACTTTATACTCAGCCGCACTGCAAGAAAAACACATTTCACATAAGAGGTTCTAGATTGGCAGCTGAATTTGTGCTCGTAATGCGAAACATAAAAAGTTTCTGAAAATTGTAACAGTACCTTGAGAATTTGATGAATTGCAAGAATTCAGGCTCTTTAACCCCGGAAAAAGCTTTCCATTCCCTGCACATAAGAAATATCGATTCATCCAATCACATTTCCCTCGCTACAGAATCTCATTCAGGAGCACTAATAATGAAGAACTGTTGAAAAAATTATACCTTCATCAAGCTTCTCAGCAATTGTATTATTGTCGTCATCCCTACTCTTCTCGGGTGAGTTAGAAACACTTTCACAACTAATTCCCCCATCATAAGTCACAATTGAGTTTCTATCAAATAACCTCCTTTTCTTGAAAGGAGTGTTACGCTGAGACCTGTCGATTTCATAACAAGGTCTCTTCTTGTGGTAATCGTGCTTTTCTGCACCACCTATAGATGAAGAAAATATAAATAAAAAACTTAGTAAAGTTCATCAACTTCTACAAAAGGCCGAAGACGCTACACATCAATCGCAAAGCATTAACAGAAGCGCACCAGTGTTAGTCTGTTCAAAGTCCTTCAGTTTTGGAGCTGTCTTCCAGTATTTGGATGTTAGCATCTTCCTGAATCTGCGGTCTCCAATATGGGTCGGAGACCTAAATATCTTCCTTGTATTGTTAGGTTGAGAGCAACGAGAAAGAATTTCGTCATCATCGTTACAACTTATCTTTACATCATTCACATTCTTGAGAAAAGAATTGTTAGGAGCAGTGTCCCTACGAGGGGGGAACTCAACCGGAGACTTGTTAGCCATAGTTAAATCTCCAGAAGCACCCCGATGAATATCTAGTTTCCTATTCAGCGTATTCTCTACATTAATGTTATGACTGTCATTTGAGTCCCCGCTTAAGGGGAAATCCCGTGTAATTTTATTAGAAAGCTTTACAGTATCATCATGATTTTTCTGAGCTACCAATTTGGAATCAGGATAAATTTTCTCAGAGCACACCGAACTTGCGAGAGGAGAGACATGCTCTCCATTCACAGCTTCGAGCTTCTCCTTACAAATACCCTTTGAATTTCCCGAGAAATAGACGCTACCCTCAGAGCTACCCTGATCATCATGCTCTCCTCCCATAGGTTTATCTACATCTTTCGGCTCCTTCTTTATACCATTATTCCCAATACCATTTTTGTCGAATCCCACATTAGCGCTACTGGAAGCAGAAGAGCATGCACTCTCTTCCAACAATTTCCCAGCCACAGTGGCCAGCAAATCAAAAGCACACATTTGGGAACCTTCGATCTTTTTCTCACGCAAACTCCGCTTCTGAAACCAATGCCGATCTCAATTATTACATAAACTTCAAAATAAAGCAATGTCAATCAAACTACCAAAATTTCAGAACAAAAACTAACCCTTATGGATCTGGGAGCTCTAGGTACGACAGGCGAACGGTATCCATTCAATCTATTATCCAACATTCTCTTTACCAACACCATTTTCACAACACATGCCAGGGGAAAAATGCTACAGAAATGGTAAGGGTATCCTGCATAAGAATAACAATTTCATTCAAACCCGCGAAAATTTACACAGATTGCTTGATAAACCCATAACTTCAACTAAGGTTTAACCCTAGATCCTAAATTTGTATCAAATCCCAAATTAGGAATCACTAATTAAGCTAATCTAACAAAATTAACCTGAAATTTATACTTGATCATTACTATTTCATTAAAATCAACTCATTATTAACAATTCCATTAATTCTCAATTACAAACAAACAATTCCAACAAAACAAAATTCAATTTTTATCTATGATCATACATACAAAATCACTCAAAATTCTTGAACAGTAACATAATCATACTACTTGCTAAATTCAAACATAAACCATGATTAATACACCAAAATTCTAGATCATAACATCATGATCATCATTTCCTATGATCATGGTTGGGGTTCGATTCTCACCCGAGACATAAGTACGCTCATTTCCTATGATCATCAACCCATAAGGCCATGATTACATAATTAACATACATACTAAATCAAAAACCATAAATTCTAAACACCAACATAATTCCACCAAACTTTCACCAAAAAACAAAATTCAAAAACCTTAAAGATCACAACTTTAACAACAAAAATTACAAAAAAATTACAAAAACTCACCTGATCAACAAAACCCAAATGATTGATCTTCAAACAAATTAAACCCAACTTGTTAAAATCTTTAAATTCCCACAAATTTATCTAAACTCTACCTATCTATCTACAAGTATATGATTAAAAATATCAAATTTATCTACAATTCAATAATAAGATTTAAATATAACAAATAGCCAACAAAAAATGAAGAATTATTTGTCATTTTTCATTGTTTTTACAAAGAATTGGTGAATATGTATAGATGGGTAATGATGATCATTATCAATCAAGTTACGCAACATGAAAAAATTGTATATTTTTTATTTAAATTTTATTGCCATTTTTATTTTTGTTGTGTGTGTTTCTCTCTCTAAAAAGTGTATGAATCTCTCTCTAGATTTTGTTTTTGTGGGGACAACACAAACAAAAGCACAACACAAACCTTCTCTTATTACAAAAACCCCGAGGTATAAGGAGGATTTTATTTTTATTTTTATTTTTTAATTTAATTATTTAATTATTTTATCTTTATTTTTTAAAATATATTTTTATTATTTAAAAAATAACCCCAAAAACTGTGCTTAAACCCCAACCAAATCTCTCAGCCACATAACTGGCTATAGCCGGTTACCACAGGTAATTTATTTTTATTTATTTTTTTTGTTGGAAAAAGTTAAAAAAAAAAAGTTGAAATTTTATAGAGGAGACGTGTGAGGTGGAACTTGGGAGGGGTAGTAATTGTACTTTAGTTAATGTTAAAGTTACTCAAAATGGGTTAATTGAATTTTTTCGATTTGATAATATAGGATTATAAGAGTATTTAATACAACTACTTGATTGATTAAATAGTTAATTATGATCTTGTGTCATGTTCCCTTGTCCACCTACCGTATTTTATCTTTCTTAGCATCTAATCTTGTGTATAGCACATTCATCTTTTCTTATTTATTCAAACTTATAGTCATTTTTATCAGTTTGTGATGTTTCGAGCCGAGAATGAATGAGATCGGCTTAATATCATCCGTTCAAATGAGTTTTAGGTCATATATTTCTTAACCAAGGGTAAAAATTTGGCATATTATCCCTCGTACTTTTCATTTTGAAGAATCAATGAAATACTTTTGAAAGATCGAGGGTGTTTGTGTAAGAAAATAAATATCTTTTTTTCAAGTTAGTTTGTTTCCCGTTTATTATCGATACAGATGTATTCATGCTCGAGCATCAACCGAGAAAATTGAATTCTCTTGGATCCAGTTTAAAACAAGTTTCGGGTACTATTCGGGTTATCCAATTGGATGCTCGATTATTTATCAATTCGGATATTTTTTTTTATTTTCGAATTCAGGTTTATTTTGGCTAATCCTCCCCCGCTGGGTGGGTGATCACATTATAGCGTATAACAAATGCTTTCAATCACCACACAGTAGCATGGTTGTTCTGAAACAATTTATAACAATTCGACCCCCCACCGTCTTAACACGACCACAATAAGATGAGATGTGCACCCCTAAAGCCCATTATTTTTGTGTTCACTTAATACGCCCAAAAGTACAAGACCTTGTTAGTGATAGATGAACCATCTCAACCAAAACCTTAAGGTAATGGTTGACGCCCAACTATTATAATTATTCATATTACGCTCCCTCACTCAAATGCTCATTGGGCTTGCAGATGGTTAGTTGTGCACCGGTTCCCCCGTACCGTGTGCTGTAATTCCACTTCGAGAGTTTTTGAGGAGTTTTGAGGTTGTCAGGCTTCGAATCCGTGACCAAAGGTCACGATGGCTC
>LHUT01004102.1:0-10009 GCA_001412135.1 Silene latifolia subsp. alba
AAGTTATAATCCTTTTATTCATCCACAAGGGGAAAAAATAAAAAGGATATACATCTCAACAAAAAATATATCCACTATGCCTAACAGAGGTAAGGCTAAGGATGAGTGAGATTTCTTACAATTCGACTATTATCAGGACAAACATGTAGTAAATTTACACTACTAGCGAACTTAATGCTACGAACAAGCTGATCAGCCGAGCGTTCTTTACCCGTAAAAATTCTCAGATTCCTCTCCTTCCAAATAGTATACACAACAGTAGTTAGACAACATAGAAACCAAGCGCATTTCCAGTGTCTCCTACTACTCCTCAGTTGGCACCAGATCAATTCTTGTTGAAACTTACAGGTTCTGCCAGGGATTCCCATCCACTGCAGTAAACTCATCCAGATTTGACTAGAAAATTTACACTTGAAAAATAAGTGGCCGTGGGATTCATTAGCCTGTTTACAAAGGCTGCATCTATTAGGAATCATAATCCCTTTAGTGCCCAGCAAATCCACAGTTGCAAGCCCGTGCTGACTAGCAAGGGAAGCTATAACCCCATGCCTAGGTATAACCGCACGGCAATGAAGAGCTTTTAACCAAGGGAGGCAAGGATATTTAGGTCGAAACCAATGATATGCTGCCCGGATATTAAATTTGCCATCCTTGACCCATCTATGCAGTAATGCTTTTGCATCAGGAATAGAGGCAGTGCAATGGACCATCTCATCCTTAACACAAAGAATACTCCTATAGCTTTCAGAATGATGAGACTTACTGACAGCTTCCCAAATAGTAACAGTAGAAAGATTGTAGGCTTTATTCCAAGCAGACCAAGCCCCATGTTGATTATAATCTAAAACCCAAATCCATTTGGCCATAAGAGCTTTGTTCCAGAAAAGAACTTCTTTAACATCAAACCCCCCTTCCTCCCTAGGAGAACAAAAACTAGACCAGCTTTTCATGACTAAACGTCTTTGATGCTCCTCAATATTCCAGAAAAAATCCTTACACATTTTATTAATCTTTTTAATGATACTTTTGGGAAGCAAGACACTTGCACACCAGAAGTTTTCTAGCCCAAAAATAACAGAGGTAAGCAATTGGAGTTTACCAGCATAAGAGAGTATTTTTGAAGACCAATGTTGCAAAGAGTGCTGAATTTTCCTGATCAAAACTCCATACATATCAACAGTTGTTCTAGCAGTGTTCAGAGGAAGGCCAAGGTACCTGAAGGGAAAACTGCCTTCAGAAAACCCAGTCTCCAGCAAGATTTTGTTCCTAATATCAGCCTTTACACCTCCAAAATATATCTCCGTTTTATCTGTATTGGCTTGAAGACCAGACCAAGCAGCAGAATTTTTCAAAGAGTCTAGAATAGCTATGACTGAGGGGACATCACCCCTGGTGAAGACCATGAGGTCATCAGCAAAAATTAAGTGAGTGAGCCCAATCTTGCAACATTTAGGGTGGTAGGACACCTGAGGATTTCTGCAAATGACTCTTAGATATCTTGATAGTATCTCCATGCTAAGGACAAACAAATAGGGAGAGAGAGGATCACCCTGTCTTATCCCACTTTCCCCTTGAAAGAACCCATGAACTATCCCATTTATCTTCAAAGAAAACCAGGAACTTGAGACACATCCCATGATCCAGGAGATAAAAAGAGGAGGGAATTTATAAGCAGTAAGCATGGCTTCAATAAACTTCCACTGAAGTGTATCAAAAGCTTTCCTTATGTCTACCTTTATAAGGCATCTAGGAGTGAGATACTTCCTCCCATACCCTTTAACTAAGGACTGAGATAGCATGATGTTTTCATGTATGTTTCTACCCTGAACAAACGCAGCTTGCTCGTAACCAATCAGATGAGGAAGAGTGCTCTGCAATCTTTTGGATAGGACCTTGCTAATAGTTTTATAAAAAGTCGTACAGCAAGAAATAGGCCTAAAATCAAGAACAGATTCACACACCTTCTTCTTAGGAATTAAAGCAATCAAAGTAGAGTTAGCTTGTTTACTCATTCTCCCAGTGGTGAAGAAAGAATTGGCAGCTTTACAGAAGTCAGCACCCACTAAGTCCCAGTTGTCTTTAAAAAACGCAGATGAAAACCCATCAGGACCTGGGCTTTTGTCTGATCCTATAGCAAATAAAGCATCTCTAATTTCATCAGATAGGACAGGCTTTATGAGATCAGCCATATTGTGATCAGGGACACAAGAGCCTTGCTGGATAAAATAAACATCAATAGGAGAAACTTCATGGTGAGTGCCCAACAAATGCTGATAATAATCCACAAAGCCAGCAGCAACATCATGTAGTCCTTCTTTATCCTGGCCCAACCTATCTTTTATATGTCCCAAAATTTGGTGTTGAGTTCTCTCATGAATTTTAGCATAGAAATACTTGGAAGAGCAATCATTATAAGCAATATTATGAATTTTGGCCTTCTGCTGGAGGATGGACTTTTCTATCCTCTTAAACTTGCAATACCTCTGAATCAGCTCCCTCTCAGCAGCAATGAGATCAGGAGAAAGGGGATTTGCTTGCAAATGCACCTGACAGGTAGAAAGCTCCTCTTTAAGGAGTTTAACCTTTCTAGAAATACTAGAATAATGAGTCTTATGCAGCTTTTGAAGCCCACCTCTGACACTTTTGAGCTTTGCAAAAAACTTAAACTGGAGAGATCCAACCACTGGAGCCTCCCAAGCAGTAGTTACAGTATCCTTATATTGGGGGTGATCCATCCAGCAATTAAGAAAACTGAATCTACTCTTTCTAGGAGGATCATCAAAAACAGTCACCACCACAGGGGAGTGGTCAGAGACCCCTGAGGCCATGAAATTTGCAGAAGTGGCAGGGAATTTGAGCAACCAGGAAGAATTGGCCAAAGCCCTATCCAACTTTGACCAAACCCTGGTAGAAGCATCTTGTTTATTAGTCCAAGTGAGTCCACACCCTGAACCAGTAACATCATCCAAGCAACAGTCATAAAGGCAAGAATTAAAATCCAAAATGTCTGCTAAAACAGGAGAAGAATTACTAATTCTCTCATCAATATCCCTTACTACATTAAAGTCCCCAAGCACGATCCAAGGACCCACTGAGGCTTTAAAATTGACCAAATTTGTCCAAAGATTATCCCTAGCTCTAGCCTCATTGTAAGCATAGACCATAGTCAAATGGAATTTTTGACAAGTAGCATTATGATATATCTCACAATGGATACATTGAGCTGTAATAGTAAGAGGGACCACCACCACTGTGGAAAGATTCCATAAGAGCCAGATTCTGCCCTTTTCATGAGAATCATAATTGCAACAAAACTTGTAGGTACCAAAATAACTTTGAAGAATTTTTTTTGCATTTTTCCTTTTAATTCTAGTTTCCAGGATACCCATAATATCCAACTTATTCATCCACAAGAAGTCCTGAACTTCTTGTAATTTGAGGGGATCATTGCCCCCCCTAATGTTCCAGGATGCAATCTTCATGTACTACCTTTATCAGGAGGCTCCCCTTCCCCTAAAGTAACTGTCTCCAAATCCCCATGAGTACTTAGCTGCTCAGAACCCTGGACAAGATGCTGATCAGCAGCAAGCACATGCATATCCTCAGACATCAAAGTGAATCCTAGCTGTGCTAGCTCTTCAACTTCATCACCAGTTTCATTGCCCATCTGTAAGGGAAATGTTGCTTCTTGACTAGGCCCATCTGTGCCAGGGACAATCTCTCCCTCCTCCAAAGAAGATAGAGGAGCAAAAGTATTAGTAGAGGGTAAAACCAGAACAGTTTCTGATGTGGATGAGCTATCTCTCTTCAAGGCTATTTGAGAATCAATCATCACATCCTTCTTGCTGCATACTGAGTGCTTTACAGCAATCTGAGTGGGAGAGACTGAATCAGAGGGAAGTGGAGTTGAACCTAGCTGACAGCATTCTGAGTCCAACTTTCCTTCAGTCTGATCAGTTCTCACCCCCTTAGATGCTGAGGTACCACCTAGCAAGCAAGGAGAAGTGGCCACAACAGCAGGAGAAGTAGTGACAGTCACAGTTTGAGAAAGTCGAGCAGCTGCAGGTTTAGACTTAGGCTTGTTCTTCTTGCATGTTTGCAGAACATGACCTAATTTCCCACAACCTGAGCAAAAGTGAGGCAGCCACTCATACTCAACCCTTTGAGTAGAAGGACCAAAAGGGGTATTAAGGGCTATTTCCAAAGGCAAAGTGGAGGCAAGATCCACTTCAATTAGGACTCTAGCAAAGGAAAGCTTAGCCTTGCTAGTAGTTGGCTGATCTGCAAACATAGGCCTGCCAATTTTGCTAGCCATCTTACTAAGAACCTTACTTGACCAAAGGTAAGGATCAAGATCAGGGAAGAGCACCCAAGTGGGGACAGTGGTTACCCTCTCCATCTGGAAAGAGAAAGAGGGATGCCATTGCTTAAGAATTAAGGAGTAGGATCCAACTTTCCAAGGCCCATCCCTTAACACATTATTCATTTCCCCCTCTGAAAAGAACCTGAAACTAAACCAACCCTTCTTGTAATACTGAACCACAGGGGATGCCAAATGAGACCAAGCTTTAGTAACAAACTCAGTGATGTGCTTTAGGGTAGGCTTAGACCCAATCAAATGCCCCATAAGAGTATATTTCCAGATTTTTAGTTCCTCAGCGATATCATCAAGTTCAACATCAATTTCCATGGCAGATTTACTCTGTTCATGAAAGAACAAACTCATACCCACTTGATTTTTAGGCTTTGCAACTTCAGACCAAGTAGGTTTAGCCTTTGAGTCACCATTATTTTCCGTACTCACACCAGACTCAGACGAATTCGGAATCACAGCAGCAGTAGGAACAATAATAGCAGGGACAACAGGAGAGGGAACATCAGGAACAACATGTACGACAGGAATTACAGGGGATACTGTATTCTCAGAAACAGGGTTTATAACAGAACCAGATTGTTCAATAATTAGGGACGAAACCACACAATTAATTGAATTTGTTGGTGAATTCTTGGAATTAGGGTTACAATTAGGGTTACCCTTAGGCGAAGATCGAACAGCTTCAACAATTAGGTCATTCAACAATATGGGTTGTCGAATCGGAGAAGACGGAGGTTCATCAATTTGATCAAGAACAACAGAATTAGGTGTAAAAAGGTTACCAGAGGATGCAGAATGAGACGAAGAATCTGATGAGAGTCTTCCTTTGGGAGGACGACCCCGTCCGCGCGCCATGATTGCCAAGAAAAGATCCGCAAAGATGATACAGAGCTTTCCTTAGAGAGAGAAACTTCTCTCTAAAACACAGTGAATTATTATTATTATTATTATTATTATTATTATTATTATTATTATTATTATTATTATTAGGGTAATTTGATACCTTATACCTCGTATAAGGTCATTTTTCAAACTTTATACCTAAGATAATTTTGTTTCAAATCTTATACTTAAAATCCTATTTTTTTCCAAACTTAATACCAAATCATTAAAAAATGACATGAATGGACCATTTTACCCTCAGTAATTGAAAATCAGCCATATCCCCACACCCACTTACCCATTAATCCACATATACACTCCAAATCATCACCACAAACCACCATCTCCGATTCTCCGCCTCTGCTGTCAGTATCGCCGCCCCCACGTGGCATCTAGCTAACGACCCATCGCATTACTACCCTCCACTAATTGAATTCCGTTCACCAGCCACAAAAACCATTCCTCCATCCACTAATTTTTCGTTGCTTAATAACTTAGTTGTAGAAACCATGGTGGTTCTGATCGATATGAAGGATCGATCTGATGAGCGATAGAATAAAGCTGATGCAGCGAGGCTGAAGGAGACCATGGTGATATTGGTTGTACCCGATGGTGCTGATTTGGTGGGACGATGCGTCGTTTATAGAGTTGCTCAATGGGCGAACAAGGGCGAGGAGGGCGGGTTTTTCGAGCCTTAGTGGTGGTTGAATAGTGGATGACAATGGTCTTATGCTGGTACGAATTGATACACGGGTGCAGGAGTTTGGGTGGCCGATTATTGTGTTTGTTTGGTGGGTTAGATGGTGGTTAAATTGTGCAAGAGAGGTGATAGTGACGGGATACAACATTGTGGTGGATTTTGGATTTGATGAGAGTTTAAGGTGGTGGATGATTTGGTAAGTGAGGGTAAATTGGTCAATTTATGTCCTTTTTTTACATTTGGTATTGAGTTTGAAAAAAAATACGATTTTCGGTATAAGATTTGAAACAAAATTATCTTAGGTATAAAGTTTGAAAAATGAAGTTATACGAGGTATAAGTTATCAAATTACCCTTATTATTATTATTANGCTAAGTCATCATCATCATCATCATTATCATCATCATCATCATCATCATTATCATCATTATTATTATTATCATCATCATCATCATTATATTTTTATTTCAGTTCAATTCAAATCAGTTCAATTCAGTTCAGCTCAGTTCAGCTCTATTAAGTTCAGTTCAGTTCAGTTCAGCTCCATTAAGTTCAGTTCAGTTCAGTACAGTTCAGTTAAGACAATTTCAGTCCAAAAGAACAGGGCCAAAGGCCATGTTTTTTTAGACTTAATTTCAGCTCATTTTAATTCAGTTCAGCTTCATTCAGTTTAGTTAAGCTCTTCTCTTCGGTCCTGTTCTTTTGGACTAATTTCAGCTTATTTCAGTTCAGTTCAGCTCAATTCAATTCAATTCAGTTCAGTTAAGCTCTTCTCTTCATGAATTAATACGAAGTAAAAATAAAATAACATAAGAGATATTAATATATACAAGAGATATAGTTTTACTGAAACTACTATTACTTCGCTATCCATGTTGTCATATTATTACTTTATCTAGCTACTCAAGTTGCTACTATTGTTACTCTCACTGTCCCCAAAACTAGTACTATTAAAAAATGAACAAATTATATAGACGTCACAACGATGATGTCTTTTTTAATTAAGGAAAATCATGTTTTTTTTCTTTGTTTTGTCGCAACTTTTCAATTTATGATTGTACTTTTAAATTTTAATTGTTTTTTCCAAGTCAATTATTTTCCTATATTATATTATGAATTTTTGTGCATAGTATTAGTTTACTAATACTAATACTTGTACATAGAATTTTTGTTCATATAACTATAAGTAAATGATATACTATATATGTGTTTCCGGTAAAACAATTTATAATGTTATTAGAAATTAATGTATTATAAGTCGCGATAACTACGTATGTTGTACGCATACACTTCCTTGCAATACATGTTGGATTGTTGACGTTGCTCTCTGGAGGCTCGAGCTTCGGTCAGTATAAGTGTGGAAATATCTTCACATATAATCTTCTCGTATATATGATTCCGATATTTATCTTGTGTATATTTCGTTACCTTTTCTTGTATTTTACCTTTTAATCAATCTTATCTTGGGTTAGTAGTTACATGTGTTGAATTCTGGAATAATGTTTTTCTAAACATAACTTATATAACTAAGGTTTTGCTAGATCCACCCTAACCCTCATTCGGATAAACTGTCATTCTAGGGTTTACCATGTATGTGTGTATATAATGTCAGCCTTGTACCTCGTTTTAGATCATCAATAATATACAACACATTTGCCCCTTCTTCTTTGTTCATTATTTATCGTTTTTCATGGTATCATTGGAGCAGGTTTGACCCTCGCATCCGCCATCACAAAACAATAACAGAAAACAGCATACCACCAATTTAATTTATTTGCTATCGACGAACAACGGAGACGACATCAATCAATCCAAGGGAGGCGACGGTGGCGACAAGATGATCACACCATCATCGTCCCCGCTGTATATCCATCCTTCCGATAGCCCTAGTTTGTCCCTGACACAAACAAAATTCAATGGCGATAATTATCATTTATGGGCTGCTGTGGTTTGTAACGACCTCGACGCTAAAACAAGTTGGGGTTCGTCGATGGATCCGTCAAGAAACCCGCAGAAGCAGATTCTTATGAATCCGTAGCATGGCATCAGTGCAACGCGATGGTCAAAGCGTGGTTGCGGACTGCCATTGATGCGAATTGCATCCCGGCATCACCTTTTCGGGCACGGTCACCGAAAGTTGGAGTGAGTTGAAAGAGCATTACTCGGCAGGGAATGCTCCTCGTGTTCATCAACTCAAAAGCGATCTGACGGAGAGCAAACAAGGCACTCGATCTGTGGTTGAGTATTATACCGAGTTAAAGACAATATGGGATGAGTTGGTTAATTACAGCAAGGTACCTACGTGTACCTGTGGAGCAGACGCAACCTTGACAAAGGAGCAGCAGGAGGAGAAGGTTCACCAATTTATTATGGGTCTCAACATGGCATTGTATGCCCATATTCGATCGAACCTACTGATGGAAGATAACCTCACTTCCTTAAGTCAAGCATATGTGCTTATATTAAGAGAGGAACGCCACAAAGCTGTGACTCGCATTCAAGAAGAGAAAACAGAGGTTGCCATGGCAGTAAGAACAAGTGGTGGACGTGGAAGAGGCAATTCCTTGACAATCGAAGAGACGGATGCAGAACTACCACCAAGGTGTACTTATTGCAAGAAATAATATCATACATAAGAGACTTGTTATGAGAAACATGGGTACCCGTCAGGAGGCCGAGGCAAGGGAAGACGTGGAGGACGCGCCTATGGACGTGGCGGCAGAGAATCTGCCAATTCACAGCAGGTGGCGAATGCAGCAACCACCGATGAAGCAAAGTCCTCAAAGTCGAATTTCACGAATGACGTAGTAGAACAATTACGCAATCTTCTCGCTGCAAAACAAGAAGGTAGCAAATTATCAGGTATGAATAATATACAATCGACTAAATGGATGCTTGATAGTGGTGCTTCACACCACATGACGGGTTCACGTGAATTACTTAGTTGTATATGGCGAGGAGTACCATCGACAGTGGGGCTATATGATGGTTCTCAAATTGTTGCGCAGGAACATGGGAAAGTCGTCTTAAATACGACATTCGAACTCAAGGATGTTTTATATGTTCCATCATTGACTTGTCACCTCATTTCTATACAACAACTTATTCGTTAAAACAATTTTGTTGTGATTTATCATTCTAATTATAGTGTAATACAGGACCAGTCTACGAAGACAAAGATTGGACGGGGTGAGCAGCAAGACGGAGTATATTACATGACACGAGTGGAATAAAAGGCAGCAAGGACAACCGTTGTTAATGGATGGGTATGGAATCGAAGATTAAGTTATCCGTCTGGAAGTATTTTACCTTTTTCGTCAAGTTTAATTCAAACCAATTCAATTCTGCATCCAGATTATGTGTGTGATCCTTGTTGTCGGGCGAAACAAACCCCTTCCAGTTTTAAGCCTGATAATAAACGTAGTGCATTTTTGTTTGTATTAATTCATTGCGACATTTGGGAGCCATATCATGCTAGTAGTTTATCCGAGGCACATTATTTCTTGACAGTTGTTGATGGCCATAGTAGAAGTGTTTGGTTCATCTTACGGAGGATAGAGGAGAAGTGGGTGATTTAATGAAAACTTTCGTGAAAAAGGTACTAACTCAATTTGGAAAACAAGTAAAAATAGTGGAAAGCGATAAAGGGACCGAATTTATTTCGAGACCGTTAAAATTTTTTTATAAAAAAATGGGATGATTTTCCAAGCTAGTACTACTGACATTGTGAACCCCCGCAAAATCGCTAAGAAAATATAATAAGAAAATGCGGAATTTTAGAAATTTTTTGAAACTTTTTAAAGTTTAAAGGGCGGGTTCAATAAAACCTACAACATGGATAAAATATGCGGAAATAAAATTAAGTTTATACAAACGTGATAGTCAAAGATGGGAAAAAATATATCCCTCAAATGACAACACGATAAAGAGTGAGTCTAATTAATCCTACTAGATAGACTACTAATCCAAGGTGCTCGCTAGCTCACACGTCTAAACCCCACCTATGCATCTTCACAAACCTGTCATTCATGTAAACATGAAAGTCACAGTCA
>LHUT01004103.1:0-10436 GCA_001412135.1 Silene latifolia subsp. alba
ATCTTATTTAATCGAATTACAAAAAAATACGTAATCTCACTCAGAAAACCATTTGTTTAATTTTAAGGAATTAATTAACTTGTATCAGCACAATTAATTAATTAATCAATTAAGAATGTTCCTCTAGAGGTATGACCTTAAGGGATCAACTGATCACCACCGTCATACGACAGTAATGTTAAACTCTAGTCAGCCAATCATTACCGATTAATGTGGATCAGTTTACAATAAAATATTACTTTCCCTCAGTATTCTTAATATGAGATTTAAACATGTAATCGCATTATTGTCGAGGACACATACTCCAACACAGGCAGGACCGATTCATCAGTGGTGCACTTCGCGGGACTATCTCATCCAGCATCGCTCCTCTTCTTCTTCAACAAAAGACATCCAGTGAAATCTGGACTACAGTTGCATCTACATATGCCAACAACTCTCGCGGCCATCTTCTTCAAGTCAAAGACCGTCTTAAACCAATTTTCAAAACCATTCAATCTATTACGAAATATATGCAAGCTATTAAATCATGTGTTGATGAATTGGCTCATATAGGCAAGCCCGTGGATCAGGAAGACATCATAGCCTCGGTGATTAATGGTTCTTGACAATGAAGCCTATCGATCGATTATTGAAGTCGTCAAAGCTCGAGACAACATCATCTCGTTTGAAGCTCTATGTGAAAAGCTTATCCAGCATGAGTTAACTATCCAACACACCACTCCTTCCAACTCGACCTTATACGCCACTGCCCTAGTTGCTACTATAAGCCTACCTCTCGACCCTCCACCAAACCGTCCTCCTCTCCTGGCCTGTTGTCCACACCCACCTCTGACCAACCTGCCACCAACTACAAGGGCAAGTGCTAGTGGTGTCATACCCCTGGTCACTTTCTTCTTGTTTGCCAAGTCTTTGAGCAATTATATCCCTACATTCAAGTGCCACCAAGACCGTCTTTACAACCCAAACGAACTAGTGTCAAACCCCAAGCTAGTACCGCTGCCACCATCTTGTCTCCTACCCTCAAACCATGGCTGCTTGATAGCGGCGCTACCAATCATATTACTCAAGACCTTGACACCCTTGCTCTCCATAGTCCTTTAGGAACCGATAATCTAATTATAGGCGATGACCCTTCTCTCCCAATTCATCATATTGGTTCCTTTTCTTTCTTAAACTCCTCTAAAATTATTCTTACTAGTTTTCTTGCCCGNAATATATCTATGAATAAATAAATAAACTAAATATAACTAATTTATAAAAGTTTGGGCTGATATCGCTCGAAATCTCAACTTTTAACGTGAAGTAAAAAAACATAATAATATATGTATCATATTTTCTATTTTTATCAGTTCAAGTTATTCCGACTTAATTTTTACCTTATACGCGCATTATTGGACGAACTCAAATGATTTTAAGTCATACTTTAGTATTTTTTATATTTCAATTAAAAATAAATAAATAATTGAGTCAAGGGAGTAATTTTTAACCTATACTTTCAATCTTGATCAATGTCAGCCAATTTCATACTTACCCATATAGAGTAATAGAACCATGATAATTGATAGTCACATGTATTTTACTTTGCTTTTATCCCAATGATCGCGTTTGATTTGTCGCTATGCAATTTCATATTGTATGCTTGTTTAGCTGTTTGCAGGATGAATCTAACATTCATTCTAATCATCTAATGTTACATATTACATTAATCAATAAGATCCACTATATAATACAAATTGAATACTCCGTATAATGCAAAAATTTATAATTAACTGATTTGCAAAAAAAGCTCATGAGGGTAGCATACATTAGGAGGATTTTAATCTGACGCATGAGGAGGTGCCTAGTGAAAATCAACCAAAAAAATCTCATATTTATCGTTTAAAGGTTATCCTACTAATATTAGAATTTATTTATCATCCTTAATTTATCATTAAAGAGAGTATATGTCCAAGTGTCCAACTTCAAAGTCAATCAAGGTACTCAGAAGACGTTCATTAGGTTGTAATTCTATTGAGTTAGTCTCCTATACAAATCGAATAGGTTCCTCAAAATTATTGAATTAATAATTTGCTCTTTGAAATCAATCTTTATGTTTATTTTATACAAAGTGGTCAATGAGTTAACCATAAGATGAACACCTAAACTATCATTTATTTTTTCGGTTAAGTGGACTTCAACTTTTATTTTGTACAATTAAAAACTTAGTTAGAGGATCCATTAACTTTTTCGTTATCTTCATATTATACGAAGTATACATATTATACGAAGCATCCTCATTGTGATATACTCATTATCGAACCAAATTTTATTCACCGATTTTATTTTACCATTATCGATCGGTTTTCGAGTCACTGCCTTTACTGGACACTTATATAAAACTCGTTTCCCATCACATCATGGATCCAATCGGACAAGGCGCGATTCATTTCGACCTCGTTGTGCCGTTCCCGACATCAACATAGATAAGCCATCTATACGTAATACGTACTTAAGTTGTGGAAGAAGCAATGAACTATATTGCAGTACAACAATGTCAAGTTCACAAATACATACAATACTTGAGTTAACGGCAAGAATGATGGAAGTGAATATGAGGTCCTTAACTGTATTAATTAGAAGTTGAGGTCTTTGAAAAAAAAAATGTCGAAAGTTCGGGTCATTATCATATAATCTCGTTAATCTCATGCTCGGATTCATCAAAGTATTCTTTTTATCGCTAGACGGTTCGACTTTATGTGGATTAATTAGGTCTGAGATTATTATCTACATGCATCGACAACATGGAGACCAAAATTTTACCATAAACCTCTTCTTTCCTTAATTCAAATGACAAATAAGCATACTTTTAACAATAACAAATTACAAATAAAATAATACAATAAATTAAATAATACCAAGTTATATGAACTATCCCAACCAAAAATTTAAGGTGATGATTGAGTCCAACTTCTATGATACTCAAATCTGTAGAAGCGAAAGACGTATACAATTGGTATAATAACAATATAGAAGTAAGTTAAAGCCAAGAATTGTGAGATCTAGGTTTATCTACGATTATAAGGACTTACAATAAATACAACACGTAAGCTTTTGCCTATGAGTGACCATATCCTGCAAAACCAAAGCAAAGCAAACAGCCAAACATGTTAGTATTACTTATTAGAGAGAGAAATAAAAAGAAAGAAAATTATCAATTATCAAAATAGAGTCATGGAGAACTTTTGTTAGAACTATCGAATTTTTTTTGGATTAAAGAAACATTATATACTAATGTTGATTGTTGCACTGTATAATTAATTATTAAATTTCTATTTAAGATCAAATTGTTCTTTTGGTAGGAGTATTATACCTAAACATAAATATAAATAGATAGATTTTTTAGTTCTAAATTCTACTCAATTTAGCTTGTATAGAATTCTATTAGCTTTACAATTTTTATACGGTCACTTATGATTATGATGGGATAAAATTTATTCTGCTCCCATATATAAGATAATTAATTTACAACTTGATTATTATCTCTAAATGAAAATATTATCTCTAAATAAAAAAATAGCTTAGGTAGTTTCGAAAACTTGGGGTCTCTATAATCGCTCGAAAAAAGCTTCCTTTATTTAGATAGATAGATATTGATTAATGTCTTACATGTTCCCTCAATTTCTCGAAATATCTTGGCAATTTCTCAACTTTGCTCTGATACCATATAAGAAGATAGAAGAGATAATTTTGTGTATATTCTTATTAATCATAAGATGGGTATTTATACAAGAGATGCCCTAGCTAAATTACAACTAGATATGGAATAGGAAAGTACAATTAAGCATATATTTAACTGAATAAATCTAAGCACACGGCTGGCACGGCTGCAGCGGAGCACTTGATGTAGAAGGAGGAGACTGAGATACAATTGGAGTAGGAGTATTCTCAATAAAATATACCTAGGTCTTCTCAGCTCCTAAAAAGAGAGAATTTTTTTATCTGTATTTCCCCTGTCATCTGTATCTCTGTATGTACTTCTATGCAGTAGGCTCAGTTGTACAAACTGGCTATTTGGTCTCTGTATCTAGCAGTTACTTGGTCTCTCCGAATCTTCAGAGTTGGCGTCATCAGACCGTTTTCAATCTGCAGCAAGACAAGTAATAACGTTTGTATAATTGTATGTCTATATCATCCATGCTTCTAAATTAGAGTGTTGATATAACGTACCGTGAACGGTTCATCCACAATCAGAATTGGGCCGACCCGATATGAACAACCTGAAGTCCTGCAATATGGGGCCACGGGATCAAATGCGATATAAACGAACGTGTGAATACTATTGGTTCGAACGCTCGGGTAATGGCTACGTAAAGGGCCCGGATGCTAATAGTCCTTACCTTGCGCATGAAATGAAAACACAAAGACACTGTTTTAGATGACCCATGATGGAAATTTCCTCTAAATATTCGTCAATCGACTGGCGACTGTGTTCTCATAATATAAGTGGAAATGAGTGGCAAATGCCATATTCCTTAAAACAGCGTGCACATTCCACGACAAGACAGACGCCAAAGGCGATAAGGCATGTCATTAGACGGAGGTGATCAAAAAAACTTCGAAAACAAAGATAATATAGACATTAATTATAGAGCTATACCAAGTCTTCAACTCCGCTCGTAAAAGGTTTGTCAATGATTCCCTGCTTAGATCACCAGACTCTGCATCGTCAACAGATAATCTTTTTGCTTCCTTTAGAGCCTCTTTTTTATTTGGAACAATAATGGCTCCGATGCGCCGTTCATCCTGATACACCAAAAGATGCCGCATAACTTTACAGATATTCTCAGGAAAGCCAGACCCTAATATGGCTCCAGAATGAAGAGTGAGGCCTGGGTAACTGGGTTCCCCTCCATCCCATAAAAAATTGTGAGGGTTTCTCTAATCACCCCCTCTTGCCATATATACTCCCTGAGTCCTTAGTCCTCCGATTGTTTGATCTCTTAACAGTTTTTAGTTTCTGCTGTTTGTTTGGATTCTTACCTTGTCCGTTTTAGGTAACTTTTGATATGAGAGATTGAAAAAGAGCGCTCTTAGAAAGCAACAATGACGGTTGGGAAAGAAAGTGGTACGTAAGGGAAGATATTTCAATATTTTAAAACTAAAAAAGGCGAGGATGCTCCACCATTAATATTCGCTTCCTTATTTTCTCCCCAAACCCAAATTACTAATAATCAAATTACTGAAGTAAAGAAAATACTTCCCTCACGACTCACCTGGCCAAAGACTACAATTTGGTGAACTAGACTACTTCTCATGGCCGCTTCTTCGATTTCTGAAGGCTCGACATTTTCACCTGACAGGCATAAATGGAAGTCAGAAACAGGCAGAACTCAAAAAAATACAAGCAAGTGTTGAGTTAAACACATGAAGTCATAGACATAGATCACCTGTTGAGAGAACTATAGTATCTTTCAGCCTTCCTTCAATAACAAGAACACCTCCACAAAGTCGACTTCTCCCTGTTGAATGATAAGGTGCTATCCAACCTAAGTCCCCAGTGTTTAGCCAACCGTCACAATCTAGAACTTGCCTTGTAGCAGATGGATTCTGATACAGCAGAAATGCTTTATATTATAAGTGTGTGTTTCTACACAATTTCAGTTGCTTAAAGCCTTAAAACTACAAAACTTTCAGAGAAGTCAGGACCAGAAAGACATTGAGCTGCGTTAGTACACCACTAAACGTTGAATCTTTATTCACCCAAGATATGAATCTTGACAAAGGGAATAGGACAGGGCAATAAAATGCCGTATTGAGGTGGGAAACCAAATCTGTATTCTAAAATTAAATTATATCCAATAGAAAGATAAGGGCCGCCTTATAATAGCCTTTCATCACATGGGGACCCCTAATTTTAACAATGCCTTTGGAACCAGGAGGCAGAACTTGATTAGTATCAGCCTCTACAACTTTTATTTCTGTATGCGGAAGTGGGTGACCAACCGTTCCCAAAACCTTCAGAACACGTTCAAGAGAATACATCAGATGCACAAGAATCCGTTACTTATTAGAGAGAAAAGATAAATAAGAGAGATGCTGTAGGAAATACAATGTTTTCAAGTGGACACTGACATTGCAATCTGGTCGTCTAGAAGCAGTGACAGGAGACGATTCAGTCAACCCATATCCGTTTTGTAGTAAAATACCAAAAGCCTGAAATGTATTGACAAAGTATAGTAGCATTAAAAAAAAAAAAAAAGATAACTTAGATAGATGGTAAATAAAAGAGCGTCATTGACCTCGAAAAACTTGTCTATATGAAGAGGCAGATTACCACCTCCACTTATGCCAGCCTGCACAGTTCAGAAAACCAGATTAATTTTTCCCACAGAACTCCTTTTTGAAATCATAACTGGAAACAAAACCCAAACCTGATGGAGTAGTTACTAACAGTGAGATTCTCAAGTTCAAGGTGCTTAAATACGGGAAACTAGTTGAGCACCGTACATTGAGCTATAAAACCTTAAAAGCTATCTTTATACACATGAAACAACAGTAACATGAGGATGCAAACGAATAATCGTCGTCTAATGAGGAGGAGGACAAGAAGTTGATACGTCTTTGTTAAGTAAACACTGAACAGCAGGAAATTTTATTCCCAGCATTCTGAAATGGTTGTTCCATTTCCAATCGAGATAAATAGTCACAATTCTTTGGCTTTAGAATATCAAGTACAAAAAGCAAAATGACCCACTATACTCTGTGGTTCTCTTTTTGTGAAGTAGCAGCTGCTAGATGAAATTTGCGATGATTTTCATTGGGTCACCAAGAAACAGGCTCATTGTGTTCACATGACATCACAGGTGTAAGGGTGTGTACACCTAATCCACATTATCTTGCCATAGGCGGGGGATTTTCAAGGAAATAGGGTAATTTTGTTATTGTTTTGAGATGCCAAAGCAAATTTTCAAACTTTATCAGATATCAGACTAAGAGAGCTTTAGGTATCAGATTTTGAATATATCATGGTTGAATGGATAACAACAACAACAACAACAACAACAAACAATAATTGCATTATCTGCCTCAAGGGCTACCGCAAATGGTAACGATTGGAGCTACGCAGCCGTACCCATGTGTTCACCGGAAAAGAGGCTATTTCTAAATGGCCCATACTGAAAATTGCATCGAGAATAACATCAAAGGACAACAAATTAAAATGATTGCAAAAGATAATCAATCCTAGGGAGAAATGACAACCTTTGAAATCCCAATAGCAGATCGGATTTTGCTATACACAAGCTTTCTAGCTAATGCATGAATTGGCCACAAAACTGCTGCAGCTATGCGTGCCCAAAACCACTCCACAGCTGCAATGAGGTAAGGCTGTTGTTGTAGCTTCTTCGTGAGGCATTTCCCCTAAAATGACACCATTTAACAAAGCAAGCAACTGTCCTTAAAGAATATGCATTCAATTCTTCCAGTTCAACTGTTATTACCGAGCGTAAGTGATACAAAATAAAAGATTAGATTTAGTTAATTAGTTGTTAGGGATTAAGTTAGAATTAATTATTTTATTAGAATGTCCATTAAGTTTAGCGTTGTTAATTGTTTTCTAGCTGAGGTAGGAGTCTCGTTGGTTAAGGAGACTAATTATTTAAGGAGAGTTGTACGTTTATTTTCTAGTCAGATTTTGATGAAATAAAAAGAAAGGTTACAGCTTTACAAACTGGTTGTTTGTTTCATAATTTCCGAGTTAGATTGAATAGGTCTTCATCCAATTCACTAAACCATACGAAATAGGTCTTTCGTAGGGTTATATCCATTTGTTTTCATTGTTTCATTGTTGTCCGTTTGTGTCGTTTCTCACGTGACTCTTTAAGTTCGTTAAAGTTCGTTACTAGTTTCCGCTTTTGTATCAGTAAGTTTATGAGAGATATATGAAAAATTAGCCACATTACTACGTCTTGACCAAAAAGCCGAAAAAGAAACCTAAAGAAGGAACTGCTCACTGCTCAAATTAATTCACCTAAAGACATATTTGTGAATAGATAAAGCCGGGCTGATAAAAGACGAGAAACAAATGAGGCAAAATCCAATCCCATCCCAATGCACGAGAAACAAATGAGGCAGCAAAAGCAGCATCGAACATGTCAAACCTCGTAAATTCTCTTGAGCTCCATGTATATTAAACTAATCTTGATTAATGACAGTGCTAATATCTTTCGAAGAGCCGAGCTACTTAATATCTGTGAGTGAATGGCCCTGCCAAAATTAAAATATAAATGAAAACCAAACATACATACAAGAGTAGATGCAATGACACACAAAAACAGTGGTAGCAAATCTAAATTGTACAAGTGAACAGGACAAGATTAACAAAGTTGCAGGGCTGCATTCTATGAGAACAAGAACAAAGCCTTGATCCCTCAATAATATTGAGGTTACAAAAATGCACCGTGATTAGCAATAGTTACAGCAGAAGATCCAACTCATAAAAGTACTGCACTCTAATGCCCAAATAAAATTCAAAAAGGTTAGATGCCACTACTAGCACCATAAAGTAAAAATAAAATATAAACAGGACAGCACACAGACAACTTTAATCAGAACAGACAAGATATACTAGGCCACAACGAGTGATGCATTGAAATCATTTCTATTCAAGCATGTGGAGAGATACAACAAAGAGGGGAATGCAATAATTCACGCGATTTGCTTGATTTCCAAATTTACGGACAAAAATTATAAACTAAGTTGTATTTCTCTGATATTCAGAAAAGAACTCCAAAATAAAGCAGTAAAGCAGTGCATACATGATTTAAAACAAAGATTCCATATGTATGACTGTATGAGGAAACTTGTTCTCCGCCATAAAAGGCAACATTGCATAAACATCACTGCAAAGTGGAGAACAAGGTGATCATCAAAGGCAATCTTCTGAATAACACAGATAATAAAGTCTGGTTCCTGCGAGATTAATTTATGAGGGCAATGTATAAGAGACGTCTATCTGATAGACCTCACTTTGTGTTTGTTACTACTTTCTTCTGACATTAATTTATTGCTACTTTTACAGGTCTCATACAAATCTAAATGTCAACTGTGGGTTTTGTGGAGTTTGTAATGATGATGATGATATCTGACATTTACAGCAGCTTCAATATTAGTTTGCCAAGGATGATCTTGATATCAATAAAGAACGTACTAATACAATCACAGAATATATGAAAACAAAAGAGATGTCTCTAACCAGAATCAAGAGTATATAGCAACATACTAATTGGATTCATTCTTAGCTTAGGTAACGTCCCTTTTTGTAATTCGTTTGGACCTAATACCACAAAGTCGTTGAGTCTTCTCGGCTCTCAACAAAGACATTATCTTGGTGCCTCATGAGCTCCAGGAAATTATTGGAGTAAGGGGGGTTTTGAATTAGAAATCCAAAATTATAAGAATACATTCAACCAAAATTGAAAATTGCATCCAACGAATACTGCTTCAAAATTAAAAGAAGGGCAACTAGGTCACTAAATCATTTACTTCGTTCCTCACCCAAAAAAAAAAAAAAAAATAAACAATCTTTGGCTCTTTCAGAAACGGACACGTATTCTCGTCTCTGCCATCCCCCTTCCCTCCTCCTGTGAAAGAAGTAAAGAAGCGGCCACTGAAATTCACACAAACACTTAGAGAAAGAAAAAGAAGGGAGTCAAGGGACACTAAATGAACCAAGGAAAGCCTATAATGGAAACATGCAAGGACAAAACCAAGAACACAAGATAACCAAGACAGCTTTTGATGAATAATGGCAAAGAAGTCGAATAGAGATCAGGGCCCATGACTGATTAATAATGACTAACCTGTATAGAACTTCATATACTGATGGAACAGAAATAAAATAATCAGGTTGATATCTCCTCAAATCATCCTGTAGTCAGAAGCAGAAAAGGCTGAGGAGCTTGCAAAAAGAGGTATACTGGAAAAAAACATTAAATATCTCCCTTCACTTCTGGGAGAAATGACAAATTTTCATCTAGCTACCTTTAGGTTCTTTACGGTTGTGTAGACTTGCTTTATCCCATGTGTGTGAACAAAATACTCACATGCCCGTTCATAAGCATGCCAAGGAGGCAGCACACTCAGACTTTTATCACCAGCTTTAACAGGAACAATCTTCCACAAAACATTGATCTACAAAGAAGAATGGAGGATGATAAGAAACATATGAGATGCTATTTTTTGGTAATTCGGTTACAAAGGGTGTAAAAGTCAGTGAGGCAATTGAGCATGGTATAAAATATCGGCTCTGACACCAAGTTGGACCGAGTTATCATGGTCAGAAGTTTACCAGAACAGTATTTTGAGGCTGTGTCGGCGCCATTTATACCACTATGACCCATGACTTATTTGAAGATCAAGTCTCAAACTGAGATGTGAAATCAGGTTTAAGTGGA
>LHUT01004105.1:0-14663 GCA_001412135.1 Silene latifolia subsp. alba
TCAGCGGTGCAGAATATGCCTCATCAACGCTAAATGCTGAAATTTATAATCAACTATCTAAAAACTTATTTATAACTCAATTTGTAATCATTACTCCGTAATTATTTCAACATAAAGTAAAAAGTAAAGAAACTTTATTACTTCATATTAAAACTTTTATTTATAAAGATAATTATCTTTAGAAGGAGATAACTAATTAATGTCAAAATTAGCTAAGATGTTACAATAATATTTATGATAACAAAATATGAAATAGCATATCCGTGCAAATACCCGTGCAATTTGCACGGGTTTAAGACTAGTTATTTACAATAACTAAGGCGTAATTAAATCCCACGTTGAAGCACGTTATTCGTTGGAGTATAAAATATGTACAACACATGGAGCAATTTTATTGGTCCATTTGTCAAGAGTATTTATTCCTCCAACCTTGAATAATCTAGTGTGTACACACTCATACACATGGAAACGAATCATCTCAATTTCTTTCCCTCCCTATTTCCTCCCACACACATCCTCTATTTACTAAATGAATAGGCGATTTCAAAAGTTTTCCCGCTAAAATACATATTTCTCAAATAAGGAAGCTAATGATAATTAAGTGTATTTACAAAATAAGGAGATTAATGATTACAATTCATTTTATTTAATTATTAGCATTTCACTAAAATTAATCTTTTCATCAAATTATATTAATTAAAATAAAATAAAAATAAAATAAAATAACTAAATCTTTTATTGATGGTATTATTAGATAACTTACCCATATCCCGTATAAAAACAAAANNGTATAAAATTATTTTCATTAAAATACATTTCGACTCATTACTCAATTTTTTGATTAATTTTCAATTCCAACTTTTTTTTGTCAAAAAAAAAAATGTGAACAATTATGAGCTACCTATTTTTTACAAGATTTTATAAATATAAAAAACTCTATATATCGTGCAGGTATTGCACGGGATCTAAACAAGTTATTATATTATACATCCCAATTTAATCTCGAATGTTGAGAAGTAAAAGAAATGGAGAAGATCCTTACTCCATACACATGATGTATGTCACATAATGTGTGAGTGATTTGTTGTAAACATGTACATTTCCATAGGCGGTTAGCTCACTAGTCACTACGAGATTGAATTCGGGACGTTCATAAGAAATGGAGGTTCATTTTTAAACAAGAAATACCGATAATTCTTACTCGTGATATTTGATCCGAATCTCACGTCGTTAATCGCTGACGGTGACTTAGGAGTGTTTAGCCTTACAAGGCTTACAAGGCGGTCCTTAGACTGAAAATCCTCGTGTCACGAGTTTGAATCGGATTCCTGATATATTTATTTCTATTTTTTTTTTAGAAAAAAATATTAGCGGAGGGGTCAAACTTCAACTAGCATGGTCCTGTCAGACGGTCTACTAGCATAACCCATAAGGCCATAATCCAATAAATCCCTAATTCCCATCCTATGAATTTGCCATAATTTTTGTTCGTATTTGAATAGAGTACACCTTCCATTCCATTTTTTTGTCCTATTGACCTTTAAATTTCACAAATATTTATGTAAGACCGTCTTACACAAATACTCGTATATTGTAAATTGGTTCTTTGGGTAACTACTTGTACCCTTGTATATGCTTCATGATTTTCTCGTGATTTGGATCCGTTTGCCTATATAGCTTAGTTTAATAGGTGTTATGTGCCTAGAGTTTCTAAATTTAGGGACAACCACCTGGATATAGATATGGATACGGATACGGATACGGATACTGATACTGATACTGATAAGGCTGTTGAAAAGAGAGGACCGTGGTTTTACCATGATTTTCCTATTACCCTCTGGTTGAAATCTTCAATGTTAGCGTACATGGCAACAAGCACTCACTTTCGAGTTTATGGCAAGATTAAGGTCAAGGATAGACGAGGAGGTCGTATACTCGTACCATATCTATTTACCACCGAACTAAAGACAACCCTCAGTCTTATAGTTTCTCCCTCCTTGATGTTTTGGGCATACTTGCAGATATCAGGGAAAAAGTCGTGATGAATGAATTTACTTGCCAAAAGGCGCATTTGCAGCATTGTCCGAGGGAAACAAGGTTTTGCCATCGTCCATTACTCAATTTTCTGCCCAAGGAGTGTCCGCTTTGGTGGACATTAAACTAAGAGACAGGTACGTGGGGGAATCAGAAGAGTCGAAGTAACATAGGATAAAAACGGCCAAACTTTCCATTTCTCCTCAAAGTGACATTCAAATTTCAATACTAGAGGTAGCAAGCCAGTACAAGGCAAATACAGACATGTTACTGAGCTGACTGCTCCCATCGCTCAGACGAAGAAAGAACATCTCGTTTCAGCAAAGGAACGCGTTTAAGTGTTAGCCAGAGAAAAAGAAAAACTCCTGGTTTTGGCATGACATAAACTCAGAGTTCAAGTGTCCAAGTTTGATGAGGATATAAAACCGAATGGTAAAGCGCTCGAAATGGAAAATACAGTACCAGATTATAGACCAAGTTCGGATAAACCGATAAAATTGTATTGCCTTGCAAAAGAATCTGTGCGTAACAATTAGATTAACAAAGAATGATTAGCCTATCTATCTATATATTGATCTCAGTATTAAAACATCTATGAAGTCAGTTCTGAATTAAAATATCCTAAATCCGTCGAAAAATTGCCCTCATTTCTGAAGTTATGGAAGCTACTGCATATATTGCTTCAATGGGATGATCATTACACTGACATCGTCAAGAGTCCCTTTTGAGACGGCCATATCGACTAGTTTCTTACAAGCAGCAAGCGGCTGTGCTGATGCTTCATCCTTGGCGATATCCACTGCTTCCTGATCAGTAACCTTATCCCATAACCCGTCTGAAGCAAGTATTAAGAACTCGTCATTGGGACTGATTTTGAGAACCCGAGTCTCAGGCTCAGCAGATACGAACTGTTTTAGTTGTCTGTCCCCGATTCCTCTCGACACAGCAAGAGATCCTTGGATTCTCCAAACACCGTTGTAACAATCGACATAACCACCTTTACCCTCGATTCTAGCCTTCTCATCAGGTCTAGAAGGACGGTGATCAGTAGTGAGTGCCTCAGCTACGCCACCACGGCTCATGACAGCGCGACAATCACCAGCATTCGACACAGCAAGGTCCCCATTGGTGATCAAGGCCGTGACACAACACGAACCACCGTGCAACTCTCCTTCCAAGAAATCGGAATCTGTTTTTAAGTAACCATGCTTAACCGCCTCCTTAATGTTGCCCTCATTAACGTTCTTTTCGATCTCAGACATGATGTTTTTATTCAGCTTTTCAGCTGCAAATTCTGCAGCTTTCGCTCCTCCATGACCGTCAAACACACCGAATATAGCCTGCACAAACATTACCAAAAGGACATGTCAGACATCACAAACTCCTTTCATTTCATGAGAGCGGTTTTAAGTTCAGACGGTCTTAAACAAGAATCGGGGTTCAACTAAATTAACTAATTCCCCTCTTAAAAACAAGTTTTCATGAGAGCGGTCTTAAGTTAAGACGGTCTTAAACAAGAACTGGGGTTCAACTAAATTAATTAATTCCCCTCTTAAAAACAAGTTTTCATGAGAGCGGTCTTAAATTAAGACGGTCTTAAACAAGGATTGGGGTTCAACTAAATTAACTAATTTCCCTCTTAAAAAACATATTTTCAAAATCAAAGATCAATTTTTTTAGCATTTTCCAAGTTATTATCATCATATATTCAAACATAATCCCTATTTAAAATCAAAAATCTAAACTTTTTCCATTTCTAAATCATATAATCATCACATAATTCATAAATAATTTCAAATTCAACATCAAAAATCAAAATTTTACCATTTCTATTTAAATATAACTAGAATCACTAATTCTTATACGAGACGGTCTCATATAAGATACAGTTAATTTAAAATGAGACGATTTTACTAACATAAACAAAATTAAATGAGAATTTGTGAAAATAAAATTACCTTTTTATGATCACCATTAATCTGAACATCAACTGAAAACCGGTCCTCCATATAAGACCGCCTCCCCTTCTTACAACAAACAGAGTAAAACCCATCTCTCTCCTCCTCAACAACATCAACCCCATGAACCGGCCGGTCCGGTTCACTAAACCCAACTGGCAAAACAGGAATATCAAGCCGGGTGGGTCGTTTCCGCTTCGTCACACCCAATCCAGAGGGAGGTGAACCGGAACCATTGACGGCTACGACTAAACTTTTCTTAAAGGGGTTGGATGAGATGGAGGAGCGTCGAGACAAAGGAGAACATGGGCGAGGAGATATAGAACTCGGTGATGAAAATATTGAGTTGTTGTGATGGTAATGGTGATGTGAAGGTGAGAAAACCGGTGAATTTGATACTGCAACAGACATTTTTTAACGGTTTTTTGAAATTGATTATATGGGTTTTTCTGGGTTTTTGTTTAATTTAAATGGGTTTTGATCCGATTTTTGATTTATTTTATATCGGATTTTTGATTATTGATTAGGGATTTGATATAATTGGGGATTTTTTCTTTTTTAGGGTTTTTTGAAATTGATTATATGGGTTTTTCTGGGTTTTCGTTTAATTTTTCTGGGTTTTGATCCGATTTTTGATTGGTGATTTGTGTGATTGTTGTTTGTGTGATTAGTGATTTGAAGAAGGGAAAGAAAGAAAGAGAGGTGTATATATATATAAGGGGAAGAAGATGAGAGAGAAGTTTAGTCAAAGGTGGGGTCACCTTGGGAAATGTGTACGTGTTGATAATGCGTTGGCTTTGAATTCTTGACTTATGCTAGAAGCTTGCATTTCCAATTTTGCCCTCACAAAATCCGTCCCAATTTCAGCTCACTTCAGTTTAATTTAGCTCAAGGCAAGGCCTGAAGCTTGTTCTTTTGAATTTTATTTCAGTTTAATTTAATTAAGTTTAATTCAATTTAAATTACTTCTCAATTCTTGTTTATGATTTTTTTTTAACTAAATGTGAAATGAAATTTCGGTGGTCATAATAATGTAATTCTCAGTTTGATATACCTGGATTTAAATGTTAAGTTAAACCAAAGTTATAAAATTTGAACTGAAATAAATTTAAATTTTGGTAATCTAACTTTAACTCCAAGCACACATGGCTTAGTTGTAAATTTTAGGCAAGTTTTTATTAAATTAGTAAGTTTTAGTATTCTTTTTTATTTTATTACAAAGTACTCTTACTGCTAACCAACGTCATTTATTCAAATGTATAAATAAGTGAGAGTCATCGGCCTTTTAATCACTTTGAACAACACCATTCAAGGATTTTTATAAGCCATTCCTAAATTTACGATGGTTAAGACTTAGAAGATTAGTAAAAATAAAAAAATTCGTATTTGCTTAGTAAATTATAACCGCTTTGTCACATTTTTTAACTCATTAAAGCTGATGAAATTTCAATTGTTTTTTATCATAAAATGTGTTCGAGTATGCAATCAATCGTGATACAATGTTCATTGACTTAACGATTCACATGATACCCATATTATTGTCTTATAATACCAACAAGAGTTGACCCGAATGGTAAAGAGCCCACCTTCAGACATGAAGTCAGGAGTTCGATTTTCATTTAGTTAAAATATAGCCATTTTAATAGGTGATCTGTAAATACCACTATAAGTTCTCAAAGATGCCGGTGATCTACCCTGACCTTAAACTGGATAAGGCTTATCTTAAATCTAAGCTTGAGGTTGGGGAAGGGATCAAAGCCAAGTAGAAAGAAAGGGGCAGGATGGTCTTTTGGATAAACACTAGAATAGGGGAGTGATTAAAGTCTTGAATCAACGGCTAATGTGGAGGGTCAAACACGTTTATTATTGCATGAAGTTATCAAGCTAAGAAATAATACTATTAAAACGAGTACTATATCCTCGACACTGTGAGGTCGACATAGTAAATGAAAGACTGATCTTGTGCTTTTTAAAATTTTTTCTTTTTTAATATAGGATTTTCTTTGGAGTGGATTATTATACATATATGAGTGTTCAAACTATTTCTTTTAAGTATTAGGATTTATTATTATTATAAGGGTTTTTCTAACGTGTGCTCTTAGGATACACATTAAGAGTCTAAATATAGAAAGAATTAAAAGAATATATCATGAGAAATGTTGTGTGTCCTAAGGATACACGTTAGAAAAACCCTTATTATAAATACGAAGTAATACGAGTATCATATCCTCCGAGTATATGTTAATCAACATATAAAAAATCAAAGTTTATATAAGTCATGTTAGTAGGGAAATTCTCCGGTAGACTAAGTATATCACGTTATTGTACATCTGCGTAAATAATAAAGCACAATCGTCATAGTAGAATGAAAATTGAAACCTTAGGCTTTTTATTGCCTAAGGTGTACGATAACGTGGTACATTCGGTGTTACTTAGAGTTATACATAAAAGCATAACAACATCAGGTTAAGGTTCGGAGCTTGTTTTATTTTGTTTATTTCCTCATAATTTTAAATGATAATCTAAGAAGATCGTTGTATGATGCATAATAATCACAAAACTCCTTTATATACTTCACACTTACAGTATAGCGATTTTTCTAAAATATACCCTAAAAGCATATTTTAGAAAAATCATATAAAATCAAACTTGTTTATTACTTCAATATTATAAAACCGTCATTTTCTTTATTAATGTGATTCACACAAAACCTACTTAAGTAGACACATTGATTGATAAATTATGTGACTTAATTTGTTTGTTAGTGAAAATCCATGATTAAAGGGAGCCACAATCCCACAACAATACCAAAACCCGCGCTAATAAGAATATACCGTTGAAAGAGGAAATTGCTATGAAGTTACCGTTACAAATAAAGGCACTAAACTTTCTTTGGATCCTTATATGAGTTGTCTATCCTTTTAATTGACCGTTGCGTTTGATTAGGTATATAGACTGTAGTAGTCTTTGTGACAGTAATATGCAGTTCATCAACACGGATAACGTACAATAATTAACTGTTGCATGAAGTCACCAACAACTATGCAATCAAAGTTGGCTAGTGTGAGTGATAAGGGCTCTCATCTCTTAAACAAGTGGTTAAGGGTTTGATTCCTGACTCTTGCGAATGAAAAAGTCAAACTTGGGAAGGGTCAACCCATTAAATTGCCTTCAGTACCCCGAAGGAGATTGCCGCAACTGTCGATAGGAGATATTCCTGATCAACACCAAAAAAAAAAAAAAACTATATTTCTTATGCAATAAAGTCTAGAATAATAACGAGTTTTATGTCACACTTAACTACTTGTTAGTTGGATTGTTCATGACTTCATGTCACTTGGATACACATAATATGACCAAGGGAACTAGACAACTAGTTGATCTGATAAATAGGTTACTCGATTAGCTTTAAATTAGGTTATATGTCGGATTAATATATATTAGTTGAGTTTAATTTAGATTAGTTTTGATTTCGGTCAATCCATCTTGAGTAGCAACCTTAATCGTTATTGTATTATTTCTAGTAGGCTGGGACATATGTCTAGACGATATCACATCGTTGGACATGCATCATCATAATGGAGTAAATCAGTGTTGGTTAATTTAGATGTTAAATTATTTGGATATTGGACAAGAATCTTTGTTTAAATATTACAAGTCACAAAAAGAGAAGCTTCATCTCTTGTAACTCGCATTTTTTAATTTCAAAAGATATATTTATTACCCAATGATTAAAGAAAGAAGGCAGTATAATTAGCGTCAAATGAGGCACAAGATTAATACATACAGTAGTGTACAACATAAAGAGGAGAAGGATTAAAGCATAAGACCTAGTATTTACAATACTTAAATCTCAACCGCTTGTTTAGACCTTTCAAATTAGAAAACGGAGACCGCAATAAAACCATGCAAATAATCTGTTATCCTACAAATGCTGAGAAATTACTCGGTATTTTACATTTTTCCCAACAACTAAACTCAGTTTGGGGGTTCTCTTCTCTTCATAATAGATAGTCAATACTAAGTTAAAATAAAACCGTGAACCGTCTATAAAAATGTTACTTCTCACAAAATAATACTCTCTCTATTTGGAGTATATTATAGTTAGATAGGATAATACTCCGTCTGTTTCCACATATTTTTACATTTAATTAAAATACTTCTCATAAAATAATAAAAGTATAAACATCATGTTGTGAAAAAGAGGGAGTACCACGAAATTAACATTTTATATTCCAACTTGACAAATTAATTTACACTTTACTATAATCAAACTAAGATTTGGTATACTAAAGACTGAAGTGTAGAGAGATCCATAGGATAATTGACCTAAGCAACAAAGGCAACTAAAGGCAGCTTTAGACTACTTTTGGACTTGTACACTTCTTACTTGGCCCATTTTCATCAGACCCAGATAGACCTTTTCAAGCTTGTGTGTTTGGACCCTGACTTTGACTCCTTCCCATTTTAGTCCCCCATTTTATACCTTTCCTCTTGCACAATCCAAGACTATTAAATTTCTATTTCTCCTTTTAAGGAAAAAAAAAAACCGTTTCGTACATGACTCGCTTTTGAATTCATTAACATTGTTAGATTATATATTTTTCGATTGAAAGGAACTGAACATGGAGCTGAGCTGAACAATGAACTGAACTGAGTTGGATGAAGTTGAGCTGAATTTCAGCAGATAAAACAGGACCTTAGTTATGCAGATTTTATAAATTATTTTACATACATGATGAAATATTCGGTTATTCAAACTTACTGTGATACTTATCTTATACTCTACACATACGACAACTATGAAAATCTTTTCTCAATTGTTTGCCTAATGTGCACTTAGGAGTTAGGACAAGTTTAAAAAAAATCGATATTAAAAAAGTAAAATGGATTTTTAAAAATTAATACTTGTACATGATAATAAATGAGCGTATTGTGTTGCACCGTATCATCCTCCATAATTTGTTGATCACATTACTACGTCTTTGAAGTTAATATGAATCGCTCTAATTCATATTTAAAAATCGAGCTAAAGCCTCACTGTTTTAAAAATAAAATGGATTCTCAAAAAACATCATAGGGTTAAAATGATGTATTTTGAGTTTTAAAGAGTCTAAATTAAACCTGTTATCTTCTGTTTACGAGAGCTCTTAAAACACCAACTTTGTTTTATAATATACCGATATCACTTTTGAAACCGGTCAAAGACATCCGAGAAGTTAATATGGATCGCTCTAGTTCATACGAGTATTTAAAATCGAGTTAAAATCTCACTATTTTAAAATTAAAATGGGTACAAAAAACATCCAAGGGGTAAAAATGTGTACTTTTGAAGAATCTAAACTTGTTATCTTCTGTTTACGAGAGCTCTTGAGCCACTAACGTAGTTTTATAGTTTATCGATCACTTTTGAAACCGATCAAGGACACTTTGGGACAATTAAACTTGATTCAGCTAAGCATTTTCAATTTTTACTTACAATTACAACGCCAATTAGTTTTACGAAAGCTAGTTAAGTTATAATTCAAGACTAAAACAAATAACAAACGAATCGAGTTAATTAATCCTTAGAGGAACCTAATAATAAAGCAATGCAGTGTAAAAAAGCAGGTTCCAGGTATCAGGCAAACCAGGAAGGCACCAGTGACTACAATCAGCAGACCGGTATGGGTTAGCCTTTTGCTGCGCGGTTAGATCACCCGAGTAAATTGAAGGGTGACCGTCTTTTCTCATGGCTGATAGCGTTGTGATGTCGAGTAATGATGTTGGTGTACTCATTTCTGTAAGCACTGCAGTTAGTACTCTCATTTGATCTGCATTTTCAACTGGGTATCCGTCTGTCGGAATTGCTATTCCAGTCGCTGGAGTTGTCTCACCGTAGCAGTTCTTGCTCATCGTTTCGCCTGAGCTCCATTCCAATGGACTGTCGAATTAGACAAATTTTAACTGTTATAAAAGAACAATAAAGAGACAAGCGCACAGATTTACGTGGTTCACTAANNTATATAATACTCTCTAAGACCTAATACAGAATGACCTAATAAAGGCCCAAGAATCAAGGCACAAACCCCCATAGTCGTTCGAAGCGCCGACTAACAGAATCAAGGCGGAAACCCAACATTAACAATTTTATCGTCATGAGGTATGGTCAATTAAGAAATACTGAAAGAATAAAAAATCTCCAAATTTTCCCGCCTAAATGAATTTAGCTATAATTGGGCTTTATTTATATCATATCTGTAACTGGGCTTTTATTATATCATATATGTAATTGGGCTTTCATTATATTATATCTACAACTGGGCTTTTATTATATCATATCTGTAATTGGGCTTTCATTATATTATATCTACAACTGAATTATACTGAACATTCCCTTTTCCACCGATTAACAGCGCGGATCTACTCACCACATTCCAGGGTGCGCGGACAGCGGAAACAATTTTTTTTTTTTGCGTATTTTATCTAATTTTCAGGCTAAAAAAATAATTTTATAACTTTTTTATGTGTGTATAGATTTTAAATATTAATCAGGACTGCAGAAAGAATTTTTTCTGGATTCACTATTGCCGATTAATACAAAACATTAATAATAATAAATTTTATAATTAAATATCAAATTGAGTTAAATATTAGGTTTTATAATTGTTATTTCGTATTTTCTTGAATATTTATATCTAAAAAACTGCGCATTCGCGCGGAATCTATACTAGTTATGAAATAAAAGGTGCCATATTGTTCATGCACTTTTCGTTTTGGACTATCAACTCGAGCAATGAAAACCAATCGATCTGCCAGTGAACGACATATAACGACTTTATAATAACTTATGCACTTCATTTTTATAAAAAAAGAGAGCGTTACTTGTAATGGGTAGGAGAGATGGACTGGAAGAAAACTCTAGTCTTAGTACTATCAATGTTAGCATCAACCCATCTGGCCCATGTCTTTAGTCCATGATCCATGGCCGATATCCGGTCCATATCTTGGTACCACATTCCTCTTGTTTCCATATAATCCCACCTACATATTAGCCATATCAAAACATTCACAAATTGTTGTGTGAGACCATTTTTTATATAAGACTAATCCAATAAAAGAAAGCCCAATAAAATTAATTGATAAATATATATTAAAATATTTTATTTTGATAACCTAATATTTTATATTGATAACTTGCATTTTTAAATGTGTCGGTATTTATCATAAGATGTCGGGTTATCAAAATAAAGTTAAAATATAAATAAAACAAATTTTTAATTTTGGGCTATACTCCTTTTGGGCCAGTCCTATACGCTATACTATAAGACGGTCCTATAGGAGAGTTGCTGCAAAACATTAGTCATAATCTCACTAATCACTTTTAAGTTTTAACTAATCATTTTTACGCATAATCACGTCCACGCCGCGAGTAGCATTTTGCATTATCATTAAGCTATCTTTATTACTCCATCTATTTCGATTTAGGAAAATAAAGCAAATGTAAACTATTGACTGGGACGGAGGAAGTAGGTGTGAATAACTGATTATGGTGTATACATACCCTTGTAGAGATCCTTTATGAGTCCACCAGTGACCGGTGTTAAACACGAGTACGTCCACGCCTCGCCAAGCATTAGCATTGCCGGAAATCTCATCAAGCATAAGGATTCTCTTCCCTTGAATTAAATCTACGTCTACTAGATATGGTGCTCTATAGAATGAAACCGTCGCGTCATATTCCTGCATACATTACATTATCAACGATAATCGTTCTGCTCCATACATAATCCAGTGCACACAAAAAGTATTGCGGAATTCTCATATCATGGAAAAAATATAATAATCCGTTACAACAACAACAACAAAGCCTTAGTCATGAATTCGTTAAAATATAGAATGTATAATTGGAAATAGACGGGTGGGGCGAACAGACGNNTCTATAATGAGAATTTGTGTTGGAAAAAAGAACTATTTGCACAATTACTTTTGGATAATAGCACATAAGTTCAGTTGACATCTCTTAAAACGGCCATATCCAATTTAAGTTTGAAACGGGTCCAGTAAAATCCTATTTGGATAGCTGAAATGATATTTTTGCTGATCGGTACGCATTTTACATTTATCTCATCTATCCTATTTAATCCGTATTAAGTTTAAGATTGACAAATTTGTCTGGTTCTCAACTTCTCATAGTGGAGGCATCTTTGTACCGTAATTGAAGGGGTTTTGGAGGTGGGAAAAGGTGATTTTAATCAATGCAAATTTCAAGCACAAAGTCAAAAAAGTCTGTAAACTGTGTTTTGCTAAGATCTATAAATGAACAAGGACAACAACAACAACCATCACAAGACTCGAGTTGTCCTCAACTTATGTGTCTAAAATTGTACTACCAATTTTTTTTTTTTTTTTTTTTTTTTTTTTTTGACAGCAAAATTGTACTACCAATAATACACACATAGTCCACATTTTAGGGCTTCAACCTCAAAATTATTTCAATCTTTTTTAGATATAGAATATACTCACAAATCATGGGCATAAAGCAAAACATTGGCGGATTTAGGAGTTAGTAGAGACGATTGCCCTGAACCATGGAAGAACCGAGATTTTTAATGAAGTATTTTTTTTTAGTTTCTAAAACTCACCGACTTAACTACAGGCTACGAGTCTCGAATTCATCAAGTCATAAAACTACGACATGCATAATACTCAAGGACATCCGACTCAAATTTTTACTAAATCGATATCCATTTTACGACTAAATTTACCAAATTACCCTAAGCTTATCCTCCCAAGAATAGAATATGCTTACAATTATGTTGTCTATTATCCTTCAATCCTTCATAAACATGGTAAACAAATCATGGGTATAAAGCAAAACATTGTCGGATTCAGGGGTTAGTAAAGGCGGTCGCCTAGAACCATGGAAAAATAAAGATTTTTAGTTACGTATTTTTTCCCCTAAACTTTCTATTCTAATAGTAATTCGTTCACTCATAAAATTTTGTCCCCCAACAACAAATCCAAACTCCGTCTCCAAAACAAGGAAATAATTTAATTCTAATGCCTATAAAACTAGTTTAACTACAAATCTCGAGTTCAAGTCATACAGCTACAACATGCATAATAATCGCACCACCCGACTCAAATTTGAACTAAATCGATAATCATTTTACTAAAAATGTTACCAAATTACCCCTAAGCTTATCATCAAATAACAGAAAGATAATCATAATAACCATGTAGTATGAAATGATTACCCAATGGCATGCAATGTTTACAGACTGTCAGTCAATCTGAATTTTTCAGTCAGTAAAAAAAAACTGAAGAAAAAACTTACCAAAAACCTGAAACTAGTAAGTGGGTCCCCTTTGAGAATCTGAGTTGGTGAAGATCTTGATATTGAAGATGATATCATGCAAATCAATGACTCCCATTGATTTCTTCCTAATGAATCTCCTACAAACATTACATTTCTTCCTCTCATTCTTTGCAAAAATTCCACCCCATTAAACCTAAAATCATACAAAATATAATATTAGCTTAATCATCATCTAATCAATGTACATTGCAGACGTCAGCTAGTTTAACCGGTAAACTTATGAGCAGTATTACTCATAAGTCATAACCCGAGTTCAAAACCCGTCAGCATCAAATTTGCCCTTCTGGCCAATGTACATAATCTAAAATGCTTTACTATTAACTTCATTTGTAGCACAAACTATAGGTTTCCTAGGTGAAATAGTCTGAAACAAATGACGGAATCAGTATTTAAAGTAAAGGGTTAAAATTAAACTACATTGAAAATTTTAGGGACGAACTAGTAATGCAATAAAGTAACCTGACAAAAAAATCAAAAACTTTCAACTAAAAGTTTCAAAATTTTCATTACTTGGGCAACCATGTATCCCTACTAGCCTCATGTCCCTCATTTTTTTAATATAAGACGGTTTTACATAAAGCTGAACTAAAATGAAAATGTAGTACCAAGTAGTACCTAGGGAGGTCACAAGTAGTGGGTTTCCAACGAAACTTGAGATAATCGGAGTCGGGTCGACCGTATAATTGACAATTAAATTCAGGATCAATGTAAGGACATTGATTAAATTGATAAATTGGGTAAGAATCATCATGAACCCAATTGCCAACATAAATATTACAACTTTGTGTTTGATTTATATTAGGAAATGAAGGTGATGCTATATTATGGTGATGACTTCTATGATTATGATGTCTTAAACCTAATAATAATGCTGAATAATTTGGTTTAATTTGAATTAATAAAAATGTAATTAAACATAGTTTTAATGAAGAAGAAGAAGAAGAAGAAGAAGTAGAAATAAATGACATTTTTGTTTTGGTTTTTTTTAAGTGTGTAGAGACAAAAGTAGAGAGAAAAAATACAAAAGAAAAAATGGAGGGAAATTGAAGTTTAAGAATGTATTTTGGAGGATTTGGAAATTGGAAATTAAAAATTGTTGATATTAGTGCATGTGAATATAAAGGTGGTCGCGTGAAGAAATAGTGCATGAGATTGGTTGTTTTGAGAGGCAAATGTATTATACTTTTATTTATAGTTGTCACGAAGCAATTTAGTTGGCCTACATAGTTCAATGAATATTCATATTTGTATAAGACGGTCTTTTATATATAAAAAGTATTTGTTTAATACGGGTCAAATAGTCCGAACAA
>LHUT01004108.1:2770-14609 GCA_001412135.1 Silene latifolia subsp. alba
GTGATGGTGGCAATGTACTTGCCCTGGTATCTAGCTTGTTCCAACTCCAGCTCTGTAGGCTGTCTCGAACCATCTCCGGCAAAAGTTCCGGCTCCATATGGGCTTCCTCCTTTCACGTTTTCCATCTCAAACATGCCGGCACCAAATGTGTATCCGATTGGAACAAAGATCATACCATGGTGAGCCAACTGAGTTACGGCTGTCAAACTGTAACAAGCATCACATAAAAAGATAAGTTTAACTTCAATATATATTCAACCCAAAATGTCCATGTGTGTGGCCCCGATTCCTTTCATGGATTTAACAGGACATCAAATTCCTTGACCATGGACTGACTTGTATGAACTGAACTGTAAGTGCTTTCAAGTAGATGACGATAGTTCCTCGACTAATTTTGTCCAGTCAATGTGATTAGCAGTAAGGAGGGTTTAGTCGACTTTGTGTATACCTGGTCAAGGTGGAGAATCCACCCTAAGTTTTCTTTCAACAGGACCTCACATGTGACTAGGAGGGTTGAAGAGAGCTCGAAGTATATAACCCATAATCCCGGTATATATAGACACAAAATTGGTGAGAGCTGATCACATTATGTAAACTTTTCTCCTCCTGGTAGGTGGTACCCCATATTTACTTTAACAATTAGTTTACGCAGGCCGACTCTTTTTAAAAAATATCTATTCTATTCAGAAATTAAATCATTATCATGAAATAGTGGGAACTTACGCAGTGGTCTCCTGACCGCCACCTTGAGATCCAGTACTGAAGAAGAGGCCAGCGGGCTTTCCTGCAAGTTCTTGAGTTTTCCATAGACCTCCAGTCGCATCAAGAAAAGCCTTGAATTGCGCAGACATCATTCCAAATCTCGTGGGGAACCCGAAGATAAATCCATCGGCTTCAGTAAGCTCCTTTGGGGTTATAATTGGGGTGTTGCTCTTTGGTGCTGCACTCATCTTACCAAGCACCTCATCAGATAAAGTTTCAGGGACCTGTTTCATAGAGTCTCAGCTAGTCAGTGTCAGCATTACATAATACTCCCTCCGTCCCGGTCATTTGTTGTCCTTTTCCATTTTGGGGTGTCTCAGTCATTTGTTGTCCTTTCTATTTTAAGAATGAACTTGATGAGTAATTTGCTCATTCACACTCAATTTGTTCCACTTGTCATTTAGCTATTGGCCCTCTCCTCTTTCCTTGGTCTTTGTGCCAAAACCAAAGGACAACAAATGACCGGGACGGAGGGAGTATTATTTTTCAACTAANTCATTTGTTGTCCTTTCTATTTTAAGAATGAACTTGATGAGTAATTTGCTCATTCACACTCAATTTGTTCCACTTGTCATTTAGCTATTGGCCCTCTCCTCTTTCCTTGGTCTTTGTGCCAAAACCAAAGGACAACAAATGACCGGGACGGAGGGAGTACATAAAAAAATGTACTAATGTCGGCATTACATAATACAGCAAAATCATGTTCATAAAAGCCAACTTTTTTTTTACCAAGTAATTATACCAAGACCAAAAGCCAAGAGCCTGTCATGAGGCAGCACTAGAAGTACAATAAAGAAGACTTTTGGAAGGAACAACGAGTAAGTGACTGTCATATATGCCAGGCATTTTGCCTTCTATGCCTATTTCCTAGCAGTTCATTGACCAAAAACCAGGAAACCACATTTGCCAGTTGGTATAAGAAAGATATGGTAAAAGTGATGGGGAAAAAAAATTGAAACAGAAACAGTGTGACAGTTGAATAGAGGTTCTACAAAAATGTCAACAGCTTATCAAACATGGTAAACATTCAACAGCACGGCTTAGTGTTACTCTGACTCGGCTGCAAGTGTCGGACATGTCACGGCGTCGGAGTGTTGGCTACAGTTACTGTCCGTAAAATTTTTAACTGTTTTGGTGTAAAATGAAGTGTTGGAAGAGTCGTGTCGTGTCGGACTCTTATAAGTATCAAACATGCGACCAATTTTTTGAAATGTCAGAGTAACATAGCAGCTTACAAATGTTTGATCTTGAGTAAGCTATAGACAAAAAATTCAGAATATAATGCATGTCACGTAGCAATACAATGCAGTGTCAACCGCTTAAGGAACCAGAAATTTTGCATTAAAGTGTCCCTTCCAATATACGCACTCATACCCCTGCGCTAACAAGTAAAGCACGTAGAGGTTGTTTCCAAATCACCCCACAATAAAAAAATAAAAGGGAAAAAGGGAAAAAAGCACAACTAATTTGGCGAGCCATTTTTCTCTACTCCATAACAAGCCAGAGCCACATAATAGTAAATCTTTGGCTCCATAGCAAATGGAAAATTTAAAGAGTGGATAAATTGTACAAAATCATAAAACAGCTTTCAAGTGTCCAATGACACTGGATGCTACAACGTGCATCATCCCTTAGCGTCAAAACCCTCTCCTCACATTTGGGTGCAAATGAACGCATTCGTGAGCAAAGAATATTTTCTACATTAGCTTAAACAGTGTGTTGTCTGAAATAATTCAACTTTACTAGGAGGTATTCAAGATTTCTAATGTCTGAAATGCACCGGTTAACAGATGTAAGAAGGAAAGAAAAATAGAAGCTAATGTATACCTGCCACAATTTGGCCTCTACGCCTTCAACTGAAGCAGCTCCTTTCTGAATTTCTTCTGCTAGTTTCTGTACATGTCCATACATGGAATAGTACCTGAAACAATGATAAACTCATGTCATAACCACTTGAAACTGATTTGGTTAAGCTATGGCAAGTTACAATAAAGATTAAAGACACATTTGTGTCCCCCTATGTTCCCAGAGGCGCGCCTATTGCAACAATCACTTTAAGCACAGATTCGAGTGGCTGATGGAGATGAAAAACACAACTCATATGAAAAGACAGCTACACATTATCACCATGCAGAGGGGTGATAAAATTATTTGTATGAGATCATCTCCCCAAATATCAATGGATGAGAGGTTGAGAATAGATATTAACGTTCCGTATCACATAGACACTGCGTCTCTACCCACAGAAGGCTACTCAGAGTACTACAATTACATACATCTTATCCCAAAATAAAGCAGCTAAATTGTGCATTTTCTATTGAAAACATAGTACACCCCAAAACCAACAGACCAAGCAAACAGTAGGAGATAACATATCCAGTTTGACAAGGGAACTGCTAAAACAACACCAAATCATCAATACCCCAACGCTTCAAAGGCTCTCGCCTATGGCAAAGCAAGGTGGGGTCAAATATATACAGTATAGAAGTATTTATAATCCCCAGTAGAGTGTCTTCTGGTAATGCTATATTGGAAAACCCAGAAGTCAAAGCGACATAAAACAACGGTAATTGATAAGCATTACATATTTACATCCTTGTGCATCATCAGCCTTCACAGCAGATAATCATTGTATCATTAAGTACTAATAAAACATCGAGTCCTGAAATTTTAACTTAACTCGAATAAGAAAAGGTTGACTATTACTTCATAATATTATAAGGATGATCCTAAACCACTCAAACGGCTAATGGCAATGTCATTTGAAGCAAAAAAACAATAAGATACGCAAAGAAGTTGCATCAAGCCATCAACCCCCAATCACTCTCCCTCCACCAAACATAGGACCGAACATGATTGAGGGGCTGACTATTGCCATCACCACATTGTCCCCTATACCTCCTAACTTAATCCATAGGCTAAAACCTCTTCACTACTCGAAAGAATTGATAATGATCATTGTTCCATTTGACCTCACAAAATCTCCATAATTACTTGCCTAAAGTCGAAACTAATTACTACCCAGATAATGGATCAATCCAAATTTCAGCATAACGCGTCAAAGGAACAGACTTTCAACAAAGTAAGCTCTACCCAGATAGCGAATCTTAATACTTAGTACAACCAATCATAAATAATTAAGCAGAATCATCAATTCCACTAAAAACTAAAACAAATTACACATACATTAACCATCTAAAACAAGATACTGTAATTACATATCAATTAATCAACACTTAACAAACAAAAACAAGGTAAATGGGAATTAAACTTACACAATGTAGACTTTAGTGGCCATAGATTAATGGTAATGAAATTACTAATTTACTGCTCTAAACTTTGTTTTTGTTCGTGTTGATTTTCTGAGAATTGTGAAATGAATTGGGATGACAAAAAATGAAAGAAGAGGAAAGGTATATATAGTAGTGGGGAGGTTTAATTTAATTGGCAGATTAAACTTTTCATGTTGGATTTAAATGATTAATTAGTGTGTTCAAAGGCTGACCAAAGAAACCAAATGGTTGGTTTGGTGTAGTGGTTGCTCATTCATCCCTTAGCTATGAGGTTGGGGTTCGATCCTTGTCCATGGGAATGGAGCAAACTCTTTGGCTAGTTGTTTACCTTTTCGAGAAAGAGCACCCGCGGCGAGAGGATTATACACTGTTGTCGACCATTGACACTCCTGTTTACACAAAAATAAAAAAAGGCTGACCAGAAGACGATGTCGTTTTGTTGCCTTGCATTTGGCTCGAAATAAGTGGTAAATGCCAAATGATGCCATCAATCTGTCACGCTTATCATCATCATGTTTTCTTATACACTTCAACCCTTCATACTATCACACCGTCCCTTTCTTTCCAAGCTAATGTATAGAAATCAAATTTACAAGATATAACAATTATCAACATAATTAGTTGTTCTTTCTCAATTAAAAAAGAAATACAGTATCGATAAGTTTTCGTCTGTTAGTTAAAATTGCAAATAGCGGATCATAGGTTACAAGCTCGAATTCTTTGTCCAACACCTAATTTTGCATGCTCATTGGACATGGAAAAAACAATGGCATGTATTGCATATAATTATAATCAATCCCCCTATTTCAATAAATTGTTTACTTTAGTTTTAAAACTAGATTTAATGCCCGTGCGATGCACGGGCCACTTGTAATATCGTGTTTTAAAACGTTATAAAATACCATTACAAACTTCAGTCCAGTCATAGCACGACTCGATTCGACGTCATGTTGATTGAACCACGCGTCCTAATACATTTATTGAGCTATATGATTAGTTAATGTTAATGCTATTAATGACTTGACTTGAATGACTCAAACCTAACCCACACCAGAGTAAAAGACCCAAAACCTTAATCGACCTTATCTGACTCGACCTGAATATTTATCGTCCCATGCTGACCGTTATCCCTCAACTTGTTCATGTTAATCATCTATTTGCTCTAACAAACATATTGAGATGAATTTTGTTTTGTTGTCCCATTTAATTATTCACGTTTGTTAATAGTTTTTTAATATTGTTGGAGACTCTAATATCGCTTGAAAATATTGATCTTTACACCAAAATATTTTCTCAAACAATTTAAGTCTCGAATGATATTGATCTTTACACCAAAATATTTAAACAAACTTTACATTATATTGTTAATAGACTTAGAAGTTTACTAATTAGCTAGAGATTGTCATATATAAACAAAACTCGTGTCTTACTTTGTCGTAAATAAACCCAACTTCAAAGAACTCTTTGTGTAGTATAGCTAGGTTTTTGTACCTTTTCATTCGTGAGTTCGCAGAAAATTAACTCGGCCCAAATGACACCTCGATACCCAAACTGAGTATCCCAACTTGATCAGTAACTTGAATTGATCTAGTCTAATATATATAACTCGAGTGTTTATTATAACAAACTAACAATTATCATAGCTATAACGTTTAATACTCTTTCCCCGTTCTATAGCTTTAATTTAATAACTTACGTCATATAAAAACATGGGTCATTTGTATAGTCTTTCATAGCAATTCTGTATTATTCGTAAATTTAAAGAAAAAATGTACGAAAATCATATTTGTTTTATACAAATTATCTCAGGTTGGAATATTATATGAGAAAAACAATATCATGTAAGTTGATATAATGAACAGTTGTTACTAAACTCAAATTACACCTCTTACAATTTGATTACTGTTGATATACATATAGTGCCGATGTACTTTGTAAGAACTTTGAGAATGGTAAACGGGAGAATCATAATAATAATAATAATAATAATAATAATAATAATAATAACTTCTTAATACAGAGTACTTTAAGCATTAGCACTAATAATATACTCTGTATTGCGAATAATTTTAGGGGGGACGAACGACTAATTTAATAAAGTACACTCAAATTTTTTTCGAAAAATTTAACTAAAAATTTCTAAAATTTCATCCGTCAGAGGAGAGATCGCCTCTGCTAGCCCCCTAGCTCCACCACTTTCCGTATTAGAATAGTCCAAACATCTACAGCTTGAAAAAAAACAAATAAGAAAATTAGAAAATAGGAAACATAGAAAGCCAAAACAATTGTTTCATAGTGCAGGATATATAAGTTGGGGAAAAAAAATGATTTCTACGTGAAATAGAATGCATGTATATATAGTATTTTATATGCACCACTACAAAGGTGTTTAAGGTGTAGTTACACACAAATAGAATGCATGTATATCGTATTTTATATGCACCACTACAAAGGTGTTTGAAGTGTAGTTACACACAATTTTACTGCAAATTATATCTTTTGACTAATTATATCTTACGGATTGGAGTATTTCACACACTACATTATTTTATTTTATCTTTTTACGTTAAAAGAGTTTTATTTTATTGATGTGTTTTGCTAATGTTGGAGACTTTGTAATCGCTCGAAAAAAGTTTCCTTTAATAATATAGATTTTCCCGAAAAATTAAAAGTTAAGCTGTATAGGATTTAGGATTATAGGAGTACATAATAACATATATACATCCTTTAAAACACCTTTTAAAAAAAAGCCTTTTAATCTTTCAATTTGCATAAATCCAGTGAAAAACTTATTAGACTATATGTAAATATTTTAGTGTATATCTTATTGTTAGCAAGAATAACGTATTGATAGCAAGTAGATAATTTAGTTCCTAATTATTAGCCTTGTATCTCTAACATACTCTCTGTATATATTTGACCATTGAAGGTCACAATTAATTAAGCAATATATTCTTTCATGGTATCAGCTTCCTAGGGCACGATTTCTCTTCCTAAATCGTTTCCGCTTGCACCCTAGTTGTCATCTTGCTCACGATATTCCTCTCATCTCTTCTTCTCTTCCAGACCTCACGTCACAAATATGCCAACGTCGGAGTCAAAATCAATTTTTCATCCGGCCTTAGCAGTCAATAACATCAAGAATCATGTCACCGTTACCCTCGGATTGGACAATGACCAATATCCGCTTTGGGTTGCTCTTTTCAAGAATCACGCTAAATCAAATCGCGTGCTTCATCACATCGTTCGCCCTAAGGCAGGCACAATCAAACCTCCTTCTACCGACGATGAGAAAGAGTTATGGGAGACTCTTGATGCCACGGTTTTGCATTGGATTTATGCCACCGTCACAACTGATCTCTTGGAAACCATCATTGAAGCCGACTCTACTGCTCAAGAAACTTGGGACCGTATCCAGGATATATTTTAGGATAACAAGAACTCAAGGGCTGTCACGTTGGAACAGGAATTCTCCCATACTGTCATGGATGATTTTACCGGTGTTTCCGCTTATTGCCAGCGCCTTAAAGCTCTCTCGGTCCAACTCAAAAACGTTGGTTCCCCTGTCTTAAATAGCAGGTTAGTGTTACAATTGGTCTCAGGTTTATCCAAGGCTTATCACGGCGTCAGAACTCTTATCCGACAAAGCGATCCCATTCCTCAATTTTATCGAGCACGCTCTATGCTCACTCTTGAGGAGGCTGGTTTCGCGAAACAGGCTGCCACCGAGTCTTCATCGTCTTCTGCTCTTTATGCTAAAACCCAAGATGCTGATGTTGGGAGATCTACTGCCTGTGCACCAACTGTTAACAACGGGAAAGGTAACAAAGGCAATGGGCCAGGGGGAAAGAAGAAAAACAGGTATAAAGGAGGGAAAGGAAAAAAAAACTCCGAGTCCTCGTCAACCACTGCTCCTCAGACTCCGTCCTCTGCTACTGTCCAGCACAAATGGCCTGGTGGATTTAGGTCATGGCCGTGGGGTCCACCATCATGGCCTTACCCTCCATGTCCTTATCCTACTATGCCTTGGACTCGTCCACACTTTCAGCCGCGCGGAGGACAGGGTGTTCTTGGGCCTCGTCCTGCTCAGGCTTACAACGCCGAAGGCACCGCACCAACAGCTACGGACATTGAGGCTGCCATGTACACTTTGGGGCTCACTCCACCGGACCCATCTTGGTTTATGGACACAGGAGCCACATCCCACATGACCTCCAACCAAGGTACTCTCTCGTCTTATGTTAATGCGAGTCATAATCGTGGTATTATAGTCGGAAATGGCCATTCGATTCCAATTAACGGTTATGGGCACACTACCCTACCTACACCCCATCCACCATTTGTCCTTAATAATGTCTTACATGCTCCCAAAATCGTCAAAAATTTAGTGTCTGTTAGAAAATTTACAACCGACAATTCCGTCAGTGTTGAATTTGATCCTTTTGGCTTTTGTGTGAAGGACTTCCGGACGGGGACTCGTCTCATGAGGTGTAATAGTCAGGGCAATTTATATCCCATCACTATTGCCGCCAACACAGCCGTCTCTTTACCACCATTCACCGTTTTAACATCTACTCTTTGGCATGATCGTTTGGGTCATCCCGGAGCCCATGTTTTTAATTCTCTTAGGCAAAATAAATTAATTTTGTGTAATTTTAATTCTTGTAGTTCGCTTTGCACTTCTTGTTCCCTTGGCAAACATGTTCGATTACCTTTTGCTAAATCTACTTCTTTTACTCAAATGCCTTTTGATATTGTGCATTGTGACTTGTGGACATCCCCTGTTATAAGCACTTCGGGTCATCACTATTATTTGTTCTTGTTGGATGATTTTACAAATTTCTTATGGGTTTATCCTATTGCTAGAAAATCACAAGTCTGTGATATATTTAATCAATTTTATAATTTCATTCACAACCATTTTGAGTGTAAAATAAAATCATTACAATGTGATAATGGAAAAGAATTTGACAATGGCCCTCTCCAAAATTTTTGTGCAGAACGTGGATTAACTTTTCGTTTTTCTTGCCCTCATACATCGTCACAAAATGGAAAGGCTGAGCGCAAAATCCAGTCCATTAACAATATTGTTCGCACGCTTTTATTACCTGCTTCATTACCCGCATCCTTTGGCATCATGCAGTAGCTATGGTAAATTATTTAATCAACATTCTCCCAAATAAAAAATTAGCCTTTGTGAGTCCATTAAAAATGCTCTATCTCCGCGACCCGTCTTATCATCACCTCCGAATATTCGGTTGTCTTTGTTTTCCTCTTTTCCCTGCCATGTCGGTCCATAAACTATAGGCTTGGTCTACACCTTGCGTGTTCTTGGGTTATCCTCTAAATCACCGCGGTTATAAGTGTCTCGACATGTCTTCTAAGAAAATTTTCATCAGTCGTCATGTCCTCTTTGATGAACACTCCTTCCCCTTCTCTAAAATTCATCGCCCTGACACTCATACCTATAAATTTTTGGATGACGGTCTGTCCCCCCATGTCCTTCACCATTGGTCTCGTGACATACCCCGTGATATACCTACTCCAGCCACCCAACCTACACCGACTACCCCTGACCAACCCGACCCCAACCTAGACCGTGACCAGCCCTCTCTTTCCCTGCCTTCCAGCAACGACACATGCACTACCTCTTCCCCGAACCTCGTGTCAAACAATCCTCAAGCCCCGCCCTTTCCTTCATCCCGAGTCACAACTCGAGCTGCCAATGGCATTTACAAATCAAACCCAAAGTATGCTAAATCAGTCCGTCAATTTAACCTTAACACCACAAGAGCTATATCACCTCTCCCTCGAAATCCCGTGTCAGCTCTTAACGATGTTAACTGGAAAATGGATATAGATGATGAATACACAGCTCTTATTGACAATAAGACATGGGAATTAGTTCCTCGTCCACCCAATGTCAACATTATTCGGTCTATGTGGATTTTTCGACACAAATTTAATTTTGATGGTTCTTTTGAGAGGTATAAGGCTCGTCTTGTAGGTGACGAAAAAACGCAGCAAGTTGGGGTGGATTGCGGGGAAACATTCAGCCCGGTTGTGAAGCCAACCACTATCCGGACGATGTTACGTTTGGCTGTTTCAAAACATTGGCCTATTCATCAACTTGACGTCAAAAACGCCTTTTTACATGGTGATCTAAAGGAGACGGTGTACATGTACCAACCTCTTGGTTTTCGTGACCGTCATCATCCCGACCATATCTGCCTCCTCAAAAAATCTCTATACGGTCTCAAGCAAGCCCCTCGAGCTTGGTACAAATGGTTCGCTGATTATGTATGTCGTCTGGGTTTTAAGCAAAGTAAGGTTGATCACTCTCTTTTTATTTAAAAAAATGGTCAGCAATTAGCCTACTTGCTATTGTACGTGGACGATATAATTCTGACAGCCTTTTCCGACGTACTTCGCTGCTCAATTACCAAACTTCTTGGATCAGAATTTGCTATGAAAGACTTGGGATTATTACACTATTTTTTGGGTATTGTTGTGCAACGCCATTCCAAGGGACTGTTCTTGCATCAAACAAAATATACAAATGAAATTGTCGAACGCGCCGGTATGTCTTCTTGTAAATCATCTCCTACTCCGGTTGATACTAAACCGAAACTGAGTTCAACTACAGGTATTCCGTGTAGTGATCCGACTCTTTATCGTAGTCTCGCTGGGGCTTTATAATACTTGACTTTTACAAGACCCGATATCTCCTATGCCGTTCAACAAATTTGCTTGTTTATGCACAACCCTATGAAAACACACATGAACGCGTTAAAACGCATCATTCGCTATATACATGGCACTTCCCACTACGGTCTCTGGTTGTCAGTTTCGGCCTCTACCAAATTAATTGCTTATACCGATGCTGATTGGGGCGGGTGTCCTGATACTCGTCGATCGACATTTGGCTACTGCGTTTTTCTAGGCGATAATCTAGTTTCATGGGCCTCTAAACGTCAACCTACACTCTCCCGTTCTAGTGCCGAGTCTGAGTACCGGGGCGTGGCTAATGTCGTGTCCGACTCTTGTTGGATACGTAATTTACTTCTCGAATTAGAGTGTCCTGTCACTAAGGCCACTTTGGTCCATTGTGACAACGTCAGTGCTATATATCTCTCTGGTAATCCGGTACAACATCAACGCATAAAGCACATTGAAATGGATATTCTTTTTGTGCGCGAAAAAGTCAGCCGCGGTGAAGTCCGTGTTCTCCATGTTCCATCTCGGCACCAAATTGCCGATATTTTTACCAAAGGTTTACCGCTGGTTTTGTTCGATTACTTCCGGGACAGTCTCAACGTTCGACCCCCTCCCGTTTCGACTGCGGGGGAGTATTAGACTATATGTAAATATTTTAGTGTATATCTTATTGTTAGCAAGAATAACGTATTGATAGCAAGTAGATAATTTAGTTCCTAGTTATTAGCCTTGTATCTCTAACATACTCTCTGTATATATTTGACCATTGAAGGTCACAATTAATTAAGCAATATATTCTTTCAAAAACATTACCGATCGTATTAATCATACACAATTAAATTTTATTTACTTTCCTAAGGGGTTGTTTGCAGGGACGAAGCTAGGGTTAAATTATGACCCGGACCGATTTCTACTTAGTCCCATATTTACAACCATTTTATCATATATTTTGCTTATTTTATCATTTTCAATACGTATATATATTAGGATTTTTATATTATAATACTTACGAAACATACAAATTAATATTTATTTTTATGTAATATATTGGTTTTTCAACAAACTCA
>LHUT01004109.1:0-14654 GCA_001412135.1 Silene latifolia subsp. alba
TTCTACCCACTTTCCCTACACGCCGCTCTTCCAATAAAAAAATTAAAATTATAAAGGTAAATTCAAAGAAAAATGGAAATTAATAGTGATAAAACAAACTTTTATGAAAAAATTTATCGAATAAAATTATGGTGTAGTGGGTTAATAGGTAGGCGGGGGGCGGGTACGGTTTTATATTTTTACCCGTTGGGGCGGGGATGGTTTTGGAAATTTGTACCCGCCACGGGTGGTGGGGCGGGGATGGGTACGAATTTTTCTTGGTGGGTACGGGTACGGGGGAGCATATATCCACCACCGCCCCGCCCAAATGACATCCCTATATGTATTGGCTACGGTATACAATTCTAAGAGTAAACTAAAAAGTACTCGTTTTTCAAATACAGTTTTCACTCCTTTTACAAGAGATTACTCCATTTACACTAAATATGGCCTACCAATTTTATTTTAAATGCATATTTCCGGTGAAAAAGAAGCGAGTTGACAAAATAGATTTCCGCCTTTTCCATTTGATTCATGGATTTTATCCTCCCCCTCCCGCAATCGACTCGCCAAAGAACCATCAATCAATTTGGCGGATGAATTATTAACTGTTGACGGCCATTTGTCAACGCTTTTTGTTGCCACTTGGCTTAGTTATTAAACACCCAAACCTCTAGTTTTTCACCCATTGACTACACCATGGTGGCCGGCATGCACAACCATGGTCATCGGGTTGCTATCATGGTGGGGTTGGGTTATAGATCGTGATTATCGTAGGTAGAGCTGACAAGTTTGACCTGACTCGAGTGATATGAACAAACCCGACATGACCCGAAAATGTTGTGACTTGAAATGGACCTGACCAGACCTGATGATGGCCCGTAATCCGACAAAACTTGGTTAAGGCCGATCCAAAACTCGAATAAACCGATAATTGACCTGACTCGAAAGATAACCCGAAATTGACCCAATGCGAAAGATAACCCGACATATACTCAAAATATATAACCCCCAACGTAAATGAAAAGTCAAGGCGATAAAGATCAAAATAAATGGACATTATGAATGCTGATTCAAACGGGAACTGCAGGAATATTTACAAAGTTATAGGTTTGATGGATACTGGTTTTGTGGATAGTCTGTGGGTTCATGATGCTAAAGGTATATCATTGGTTTAGGATACAACTAGTTACAGGAAATGCTCCCCCTGTACAGTGGTATCAGGAAGTGTGGGATAGCTGGTGTGTCCCAAAACACTCCATTATAGGATGGCTAATTAAACATGAGACACTTAACACAAGGGAGAAGTTGTTCAGACACCAATTGTGTGACAGTGACTGTTGTGTAGTGTGTGAAGGAGGAATTGAGACACACAAGCACTTATTGCTGAAGAATGTCAGTATGGTGCTCAAATTCTGGAACAGATAGAAGATTGGTTGCAGGTTAAACTAGATGGTGGCACTCCAAACATGACTGTGCTGCAACAGAAGGCTTGTAGAATGGCAACACTTGCCTGCTGGTATAGTATATGGCTATAGAGGAACATATGCAGAGTTGAGATGCAACTAACTAGGCTAGAAAAACTTGTGAAAGAAATTAAACGGCTTGTGCATGCAAGATTGAAGACTAATTAAGGAGCCAGTATTGAATGTTGATAAACTTTGGTTGAAACGAATAGATATTTAAGGTAGAAAGAATATAGTAGAAAAATGTATATGTAAGATGTAATGGAATGATGTAATTTGATCTCTTTACTAATGGAAAGCTCACATTTTACCCAAAAAAAAAAACTACATTACAAACAACTTATAAAGTATTTAAAATTAAGTAAACTTATAATTTCCTAATTAATGATACCATAACTTAACTCAAACTCGTAAAATAATTAAAAAAAATCGTCCGAATAATAAATTGATGTATCAAACTAAGAAAAAATCCAACCCAAACCAATGAAAAGGCAACTGGACCCGACAAAATTATCATAGTTACTTGACCCGTTAATGACCCAACACTGAGCCTGATAATGACCCTACTCGACAATGACCCAACCCAACCAAAACTCAACCCAACAAATCTATCTAAATGACCCGACCCGATCCGAACTAAGAATTGACCTAACTAATCCGACACGTAAGTGACCCGAAGCCAATCCAAACGAGGTCATGACCCGCTTGGCACCTCTAGTCGGAGGTAGGAGTGGTTTAAGGATCCCAAGTAAGAATACTTTGATGGCTTAATTACGAATTATCCTACACTAATGATGACTTAATAACAGCTGAAGTAAAGAAGACGGTTATAACTGACAAGCGCTTCAAGAATCTTTCCACTAACAAACTTTTCATTCTCTCTCTCTCTCTCTCTCTCTCTCTCTCCTCTCTTCTACTCTTCTCTCTTCTTCCACTGCTAAGCTAACAGAATACATTTCATGAAAAATACATAGAATTCTCCATTAAAGCTCTATCTTCCTTGCTTCTTCATTCAACTATACTCTGTTTCACTTCACCTTTTCTTCAGGTGCGACATATTTTACCGCATTTGCTGTTCCAATATTTCTTCAACAACTTGTTTAATCGCTTTTGTTTGATTGTTTCACAGATATTCGTCATGGAGATGATACGTTTATTGTTCCTCACTTCAATCGCTTTTTTTCTTCTACCGATACCGCTTTCTTCTGATGCAGCCACTGATCAACTTGACGGTCATTTTCTTTCTCCTTTCTTTTTATTTCATTTCCTTCATTTTTTATCTCTCTGTTTTTCTTGATAATTAGTTTTATTTCTCTGTTTTTCTTGATAATTTCATGCTTAGTGAGTCTAATAATGATTGTGCATTTACGATAAGGAAAAGCGATGGAGAAATACGTTCGCTCTAAGATACTAATCGAGTATCATTTCGAAGATGATAGTTTTAAGATTTGTCAATCTTGTCTGATATTTTTGCTGTAATATCTGAAAATATGAAAGAGTACTGTTTAATATGAATGAACTGTTTCAGAGAATGAATTTTATGATAATAAGTTTAATGTGACTAAATTAAGATGTGTGTTAAAACTGAAATTAGATAATTACTCCTATTTTTGTAGTTATGATTACGCTGCTGAAATGAAGGTAGTTCAGTAATTCAGTTGCACATATGTGCGTTGTATTGCATTCTGAATTTCGTGTAATCACAAATATTGGCCATGTTTTCTGTAGCAATGTACTATTATGATCCGTGGTATTAAGTATTGGCCGTTACATGATTTTCAGTTTTCGCACCCATATATTCAGAGATAGAAAGGTTTGCCAAAATAGCCGATAAGTATTTGTTGATAAAAACGATATTTGACTTATACAGCCGGTGTTTGCCTGACAAGGCCGGTATTCGACCGATATAGGGCTAATGTAGCTGATGCTATACTGATACAACTTATATGATTCAATATAATAAAGCAAGCCGTAATAAGCAACACTGGATGCGCCACCGCACTATAGTACGCAATCATATTTGCGACTGATACCACCATTAATACCATGGTACTCCGTATGAATTATGATGATGATGATTATTTATTAGGTTGGATCTAGTTGAGGACAGTAAAATTCATCAATGTGTAGCTATTACTAATTCCTAAATATAGTGAATCTAAGTATTACAAATGACTTATCTAAGAAAGTTATGTTCTATAGGAGTAGCTTTTAATGGTAACAATGAAAATGCAGTAATGGCACTACAAGACATGTACAAAGCTATGAATAAGCCAGAACAGCTCAAGGGATGGCGGTTAGATGGTGGCGACCCTTGTGAGCAGTCGTGGACAGGCATTGAGTGTTCTGGTTCATCTGTCATTCATATGTAAATCAATTTAGCTCTTTTATCTTTGACTCTACCTCTTTAATGACTTAATTTATTTGCTGAGTTTGTGTTCTAAAACTTCCCAATATTTTGTGTATGTGTGTGTGTAGCAAGCTGCATGGACTTGAACTAGCTGGTAATCTCGGTGACCAGCTAACCAATCTCCATAGCTTGAAGAACTTGTAAGTGTGTTCTTTTGATTCTGTAAACAAATACCCAACTTTTAAGTTTTGGAATACCTACTCTTTGAGCCACATATCTGTATATGCAGGGATGTTAGTTTCAACAGCATAGAAGGAGAACTTCCCACTGGCCTGCCACCTAATGTTACTCACTTGTAAGATGCTTACGTGGTTGATTTTACTTATATAGTTTGTTTCTTCAGCTTGTCATGTCGCCTATTCATTCTCTCCTTGTTATACAGGAATATGGCATCAAACAGATTCTTGCTGGGTATCCCACATTCGCTATCTTCCATGACTCGTCTAAGACATCTGTGAGTACCTGGACTTCAAAGGCTACTTATGTGAATTTTATTTCACATTCATACTGCTGTTTTGAATGTAGTAAGAATAAGGATTTTTTTGATGTGGCAGGAATCTGAGCCACAACTTGTTATCTGGACCTATAGGAAGCGTATTTGCTGGTCTGCAGAACTTGAAGGAGATGTACATCAATTGCTTCACTCCGTCTATTGTTTTAATATTGTCAGTGATAGTAATACATGTATACCATAAGGATGACTATCACTGACGAATGAGTATAAAAATCGTTGAGCACTGTGCTTCTCTTTCTCACATAATCAGAGATCGTTTGCCCTTATTCCTTTCTTCTTCGCTAGAGACACTTGTATTACCACGAGGAATATGTTCAATCCCCAAGAAATTTGCAGTTATGCTCATTGCCTTGTACTTGTTTTTTATTCCAGGGATCTATCATACAACAAGTTTGATGGAGACCTACCAACCTCGTTTGCATCCCTGACGAATCTTTCATACTTGTCAGTTGCTCTTCCCACCATTATGGCTAAGTTGTCTTATTCTTTAATTGATTCTTAATTTTGAATAATTTCCAAATACTGTACAGGTATTTGCAAAATAATGAATTCACTGGTTCGGTGATCTACCTGGCTGATCTTCAACTGACTGACCTGTAAACTAACTCTTCAGATATCATTATGCATTTCTGCTTCACATTTAGTTTTATCGTCTTTTTTTTTTCGATGTTATTGAAGATGTCAAACTTTTATCAGGAACATTCAAGATAATCATTTCAGTGGCATTATCCCTCTGCACTTCCAGACCATTCCAAATTTATGGTAAGAAGATACTGAATTGAATCTTTTGTTACTGTATGAAGTCTTGACATCACCCTGAATTTTGCTCTATGAAGGATCGGTGGCAATAAATTTGATATAGTCGCCAGCTCAGCTCCTTGGGATTTCCCTTTTGAGAAGATGCCGAATGAGCATAATTTTACTAGTCCACCAACAGCTTCCTCAAGTGCCATAGCGAAGAATCCTTCTACTGTGAAAGAACTGAAACCGAAGAAAATAGGTGCAGGAAAAGTAGCTCTTTTAATAGGTGGGATTGGCGTGATTGTCACTTTTCTGGGACTTGCTATTGCTGTCAGAGTTAACCGAACTCACCCTGCAGTTCCTAATAAAGATGACAGCAGCCACATGTCAATGTATTCCATTCCAGTTAGTTCAACAGGTGAGAACTGAGAACATTTTAACAAATTTATTCAAACTATTTGCGCTTGGAATATATTATTTTTTCTGACCCTCTCCCCCCCCCTCCCCCCCCCCCCCCCCCTCACCCCCCCTCCCCCCCCCCCCCCNCGTAAAATTAAGCCTTTTAAATGGTGGGGTTGTGTGGTTTGTCCCTTTTCTGGGCTTTTTTTTTTCTTTACGAATTACCCAAACCCCCCCCCCCATTCCTAAAAAAAAAAAAACAAGCCCAATTTCAAATTTTTCCATTCCCTTTTTTTCAAAAGTGGGAAACTAAAAAAATTTTAACAAATTTTTTAAAATCATTTCCCCTTGAAAATATTTTTTTTTTTTTCCCCCCCCCCCCCCCCCCCCCCCCCCCCCCTCTGACCCAGCCATTTGCTGAAACCTTGAGGCCACTGGGTGGTGTTGGAATATATTATTTGTTTGCAAGTTTACTGAATAGTTCCCTAATGCTTTCTTTTTTAGTGGTAATTCTGCTATTAATTTTCTTTCTTCGCGACCAGAACTTTCTCCAGGTAGATTTGACCAAATTCCACCAGTTCTGGATGACAGCATTCCACCCGTGATCATGCCGAGAAATACTACTGATTTTCTTCATCACACGAATGAAAAGACAGGTAGAAGAAGTTGCTCAAAAAACATAAATATGCCCTCAAATGTGAAATTGTTTACAGCTGAAGAGCTCCGTTCAGCAACAAACAACTTCAGTGAAGAGAACTTTCTTGGAGAGGGATCACTTGGTTCAGTTTTTAAAGCACACTTTCCTGATGGCTGCGTATGAAACTCACTCTTCCACTTTAGTTCGTATTCCTGTTCAAATGTAGATCTCATGTTCAGTTGATCTAAAATTAAATGTCATATTCTTGATCACCAGATTTTTGCTGTGAAGAGCATAAACACAGAATCATTATCTCTTCTCGAAGAAGAACAATTTCTGGATGTTGTTCACCGCACATCCTGTTTGAGGCATCCGGGTATTGTAAACCTTGTTGGTTACTGTCTAGAGCGTGGACTGCACCTTCTCGTGTATGAGTATGTCAGGGGTCTGACTCTTGAGAAGGCTTTGTATGGTGGATACTTTATGCCACTCAACTGGAGCGTACGTATCAGAGCAGCTGTTGGCGTTGCTCAGGTCTTGGAGTAAGTAAATCTAAAACTCTCATAAAACACTCTTGCACTAGGAGATCACGTTTTTCTTATGTCCCATATTACTGATAATGGTATTAATGATCAGATATATGCATTCCATGTCACCTCCAATGGCACACTGCACCCTGAAAGCTGCCAACATATTGCTTGATGATGAGCTTATGCCTCGTGTGTGTGATTCCGGTCTTTCTGTGTTGAGGCCTCTCAGTAGAAATAGCATCAAACTTAAGGTCAGTAATCTTCATTTATTATTCTGCATAACAATCAGATATATGTATTGAACGTTTATAGACTTGCTGATAAACTTTCATGTATGTGGAGTTCAATAACTTTTTGTAGCATGGTTTTTCTTCCTGTACATTTTCTAGCCTTTTTCCTTACTTAAATACTTGTGTATTTCTTTTTTTTAATTATGTATCTATCTATGTGGGTATCGAATTAGTTTCACAGGTAAAGTCTGCGTTTATGTGTTCTCCATGAAGCCAAAGAGTGTAACTTTGTCGAAACAATAAAAATTGACACATGATTAACATTCTCCTTGATGTTGCCTGATACAACAGGCTTCGGAGATGGCTATTTACGATTCTGGCTACATTGCACCAGAGCATGGGGAGCGAGGAGTTGCAAGCACAAAGTCAGATGTCTATGCCTTTGGTGTCTTACTTTTGGAACTTTTAACAGGAAAAAGGCCATATGACAGGTTCTATAATTGTTTGATACAGAGTATCTTACAACTGCCTAATAGATTTTACAAATCACAACTGAAGTAAATTGCTACATGTTGCTAACAGTGGTTTATGATTCCTTGTTTTCACTTCAGTTCAAGACCCACAGAAGAACAATCTTTGCCAACATGGGCCTCACGTCGGCTTCATGATGACGGTTCACTGAAAGACATGGTTGATCCAATCCTAAGAAGATCCATCACCTTTAAGGCTCTCTCTGCGTATGCCGATGTCATATCTCTCTGTTTGCAGGTATTTTTAAAGTTATGTGTTCATATGAGCAAAGAAGCATTATTCATAATTTCTATTTCTGATATATATTTTGTATGTCGTACAGCCGGAAAAAGAGTTCCGCGCCCCGATTTCAGAGATCATAGAAGCTCTGATAAGACTGTCAAGGCCAGTATTAGATGGTGCTGAAAGTGATATCCACGAAAGATCATTCAGGTCAACTCACACTCGTTTCCTAACCTCTCCTGCTGCAAGCTTCTGTGAGATTCCCTCTTAGAATCGGGGAGCCAGCAACAAGACCAACTCGGCAGCTTGAGAACTCTGGATTATTGTACCAGCTGGAATCCTGTTAATCACGCTTTGCAGATTTTTTTTGTCGCTGTAACTAGTAAAAGCACCCTCGTGCGTTTCAAAAATTTTAACCTAGCCTGTCACTGTCATTCAGAAAGATTTTTGAAAACTATAGATGTAAGATTGTAGTCCAAATTTTCGAATAAATACAAAACAATCCCCGTTCAGCTGAATAATCCAGTAATTCAAGTATTTGGACACGAAATGTAATCAGGAGGAAGTACATTTCACAACGGAGACATCCAACACCAGAAATTTCACATATTCACCGACACGTCTGGTAACAAAAATACGATCTAAGCCAGCCTACAGCCTATTAAAATGTTAACAATACAGGGGTTAGCAAAAGAAAACTAAATGAAACTATGTTGTGACACCACTGCTTAATAAGGTATTAATTTCGCCTATAATATTAACAGGTCTTCCATTGAACATGGTTGAAAGAGTAGTTTCACACAGGCTCTTCAGCTCCTTTGTTTTCTTCAATGCTGCTTCCTGGTGGAAAAAACAGGAATCAATCACTTTGGTGCAACGCAAAACTCCCACTACAAAAGTTTAAACTAGAAAGTACGCGACATAAATCATACAGTCAAATAGGCTTCAAGTCATATGATATCCGAAACCTGACTTCTCATTGGGCCACCTGAAGCTACAACATTAAAAGGGGCGCCTACGATTCTATGTAAACCCAACATAACTGTCTTTCTCTCACTTTCTTTCTATTTTTATTAACATTTCTACCCTGAAGTCGCCTGGATTCATAGATCTCATTATCACACTACTTGACTGTTGACTTACAGAAAAAGTTCATAGGATTTAAAGTATGCAAGTGAGAAGGGACATTCCAACAATGCAACTCAAAAACTTTCCAAGTCTTTAACTGCAACTCTTTGAGACTTGTAAGCACAAGGGATTGGAACCAATTCCCAAGTCTATGATGGGAGATCGGATAGTGCTGGAATTGCAATTACTATTGTCATTGTGGGGTACGGATTTTGACATCCCCAAATTTAACTAGGTTGGAATTGAAAAATAACTGAGCTAAATTCCATTTTCCAATTCTAAGGTTTTTGAAACGCTTGAAATGTCTCAATTACGAAATTTAATTCCAATTTTAGGTTCTTAAATTAAATATGCTCAGGGATTTTCACTTTTCCGCTCCAAAATTTTCTAATATATGAAGGGTTGCCAAAAAAAAGCCAATGTTTTGTCGATACACAACAACAACAACAACATTACNGTGTTAGCAACACAAAGAGGCTGTCGATACACTCGATACTTGACCAAAATTTTTGCCAATACTAGACCCATACAAGGGTGACAACACAACTTACAGGCCCATACAAAACAAGACACAATACACTCTTGACATTAATAATGTCATGGTGCCTAGATTCGCAGCCATGATTCACCATTACCGCGATAGTACTCGATACCACAATTTAATGCCACAGTCTCAATATGATATTGGCCCTCACAAGGCAAGTGGTTCCTAGAATTTTATTTTAGGCAAATTTCTTCGTCCGTTCCATTTGATTGTATACGTTTGTTGTAACTCCCCTCAAACATATTGAAAAACGTACACAATCAAATGGAACAGAGGAAGTAACTTTTAACTTTTAAGCATTAGTCATTTCATCCTCTGAATTTATCATGGGCAGAACTTTTTGCCAAACGACTCAAAACATCCCCCATCAAATATGATAATCCAAAATCAAATCAATATATAAGGCTGTTGGCCAGAGTTCACGAACAAACATTGGACAGTGAAATATGCCGTTGCACTCACCATATGGATTCAAAAGAATGATTGTATCATACAAGTAAACATTATCTACCTCAATACATCAATACTCATGCTACTTACGCTTCAGAACGCGCGACATTTAAGTGGTCTCCGTTTTTTAGCCAAACAATCCTCAATTCGATAAGACATTGGTACTAGACACCTACCCTATAACATTTGTGACCAATGTATACACGACTTTCCAATCTATTGCTAAAATATTAAGACAAAAAGTCAGGATACAAAATACTCACCTGCTGAGGCCAAGATGAAGCCAAGGAATTCTGCAACTCCATACGTTTTGCAGACAATTCTATCAACCCATTTTTCAGCTTTACTTCATGGTGCTTCTTCTCCTCCAGGGTTCGTACTAGTCTGTCTAAGAATCTACAGAAAATGAAAATATGTTAATTCTGAGTGCAAAAACACTCGATGGAATCTATGATTCTGCGACAATACAATTATCCAATAAGTAGGTACTAGAATTCAATACATAATAATGGAAGTCACTAGCTGTATATTTGCTTTCAACTAAAATAAAGCAAATCAATCTTAGTTAGTATATGTGGATGCACCTGCTTGAGTTGAGAGTCATAATCAGGTCACGTGTCTTCTTGTTTGTTAACAAGGATATGGCTAGTGAAACATCAGAGAGCATGTTCTGAATGGCATCAGAAGAATACTGCTGCAACACAAACGGAGCAAGGGCCTGAACTTGATGTTGCAAAGACAAAGTCTCCTCATTCTTCAGCTCCAACAGCCGCTGATTTAAGAATGCCTTAACCTAATGACAAAAATCTATTTAAATCAGAAAAACAATTCATACCACTGTACCAGACCTACCAGTACTAATCATTTACGATTTCTGAAAACCCAATTGAAAGATCACAGCAAATGTAAATTCTAAGATCAGTACCTCAAAAAGATCATCAAGAATTTTATTCCTGTATTCTGTCTCGAGAAGTGGGCTTCTTCTTTCTGAAATTTCTTGAGCTTCCATTGAGGCATAAATACCAAAGTCGTGAGCTTCGACCGCATTGTGCGGACCACAATCTCCCTTAACCTCCAGTTGAGGATTCTCAACACTTACATCCCAAGATATTTCTGAAATCCCAGCATCAGCTAAACCTTCATTTTGAACCAGCTGATTCTCATCAGCGGAAGAGTCTTGCAAGAGATCACTTGCATTAACCATTTCGTAAGGACCCAATCCATTAGCAGCATCATCCGTCTCTTCGACACTGCCAATATCCCAATCAATCTGTGAGCTATCCAATGTTATATCCCAATCAACAGTCACGCCCATATCAACTTGTTCGATGGGATTGGAGACAACATTTGTGGACACCAAAATATCAGATCCTTCAGAAACACACAAAGAAGGGGGATTTTCAATAATATTACTCAGATTTGGCACCACAGTATTTGATGTTCGCTGCAAGATGCAAAAACTATGCATGAGATAGGGCCTCTCTATCTCCAAAATCACTTGATGTAGCAACACCAATAATAAGAGAGAGAGAGAGAGAGAGAGAGAGAGAGAGAGAGAGAGAGAGAGAGAGAGAGAGAGAGAGGGGCACGAAAAATGAGGAGGAAAGCGGCTAGTAATGATGAGTGTACATGGGAGGAAGTGTAAATGACGGCNNGAGAGAGAGAGAGAGAGAGGGGCTCACATCCTTTTCAGTATGAAGGTCCTTAACAAAAGTGGAGTAATACTCAATCGCTTGTGAAACTGACTCGCCACTTATGACATACATAATCGTACTAAATGTCCCTGGCAGAGATCTTGATGCACTCTCTAATAGCTCCAGTCTCACGTTATTGCCCTATAAAGCGGCATAAAGTTTATCAAGTTTGACATCATTTAAGAGAAGTATCACAGGGCAATTGTTAAATACACAGCCTAACAGAAATACCACTAATCCTAGCTCCTGACAAGCTTCTGCATACTTGGCTGCTGATGAAGCTGCACTTCTTTTAATATCAGCTTCTTTACGATCAAGCTCACCAAGCTGTTGCTGTACCTTCTGGACCTGCTTTTTAAGGTAAGGGCTTCAATTTGAAACGACATCAAAGACCAAAACAAATGTCAGTTAAAGCTAACTAGGGTTCACTGCTTAAATGTGTGGTTGCAGAGGTCCATGAGAAGCATAAGAGCTTACATCTCATAATTAACATTTTGGGCCATTGATAGAGCAGCCTCACCGAGGTAAATGTGATCCTTCTCAAATGCCTGCACAATTCCTTCCCACACACCCTGTGACAAGTAAAATATCAGCACTGTTATCATACGTCAGGATCGTGACCTGAGGGCTGGAAAGGAAAAAAGAGTAAGACAAGAACTTACTGCTTCCCCTGAAAGCCGGCCAAAAATGTTTCGACTCTCTGGAGTTGTCCGCAAAAGAATATCATATACTTTTTTGGCTTCCATATAACCAATTCCTAGAGATGAAAGCAAAAAGTCTAATCAAATCAAACTAGAAAAGAAAGGTCGGCTTAGCGATCAAAAAAGGAAAAAGCACTATGTAAGACCAAGGGCTCTAGAAGTGCATAGTCTTTAACTCAAATTTAGTATGAAATTGACTGCATACACTTATAGCGGAAGTTAACGATGTTACTTGCTAGTAGTGTAATTGTATTCTTCTTTAGAACAAGTATTCATAGGCGTGTAGCATCACAATTTCCTTTACATGTACTCCCTTCCCAGAAAACCCCAAAACTATTTAACACTTTCTGTGATTAACAGGATCAACGTATAACATTTCCACTTTAAAAGCCCCCCAAAACAAATTGCATTCCAAAATTAATATTATAAGATTATTAAACACAAATAAGAATGGATAATGAGAGGGTAACCTTTATCTTAATTATAAAGGTGTATAGAGTTATTTTCCGTCATTTTTAAATTGGTCCATCATTGGAAAAAAATGTAACTTATGGAGGGAGGAAAAAATTTTATGCCACCAGTCTCACTATGGCTTAGGGTTTAGGGTACAAGGGGAATAATTAGGCCAAGTAACTGTTACCTCCATCAAGACGTAATCCATTACCCACCTCTCCTCAACAGTAACAATTACAGGAGTAACAATACTCATCACTTTCATCCCATCATCATCAATCATCATCAGTAATTCAGTATCATCGATTGCTCTATCCTCCTCTCAACTCTTTTCTGATCACACCATTGTTATTGCTTCAGATTTAAAGCTTTGAATGAAATTATTACTTTATTTATACAAAAACTAAAATCAATTTTTGAAGCCAATCATCGTTATTGATTCAATCGATCTTTTGGGATGTACTTTTATTTGTGTTGTTGATTTCTGTGTTAATTTTGTTTATGATATCTATCAAAATTTCTGGTTCAAACATGATTATTACCATATTAAAAAATTTGGGTTTATGCTAATTTATTCAAATATGATTTGGGTTTTATGTTAATTTATTCAAATATACAAATCTCTCCCTCAATTATTATGTGTGTACCAGGCCCTTAGTGTTAGGGGTTGTTTGGTTGCCTTCCAAAATCATAGGAATTGGAAAATCATNCCCCCTAGATAAGTGGGAGTTCCCACATGAATTCAAGTTCTCACATCCAACCAAACAAGATTTCTACAATTCACATGATTTTCAACTTCACATGAATTTAATCTTCCCGGGAATTCTATCTTCCCATGGTGAACCAAACGACTCCTTAAGATTTTGTTAAAGGCTACTATAATATACCCCTTAATCATTCACCATCAACAGAGTGAAAAGGCTATATATACTTATATACCTACTGAAACAAGTAGGTCATTCGTTAAAAGGAGGGTAATTAAGCAAAAATGCTGATTCTATGGCACGATCGTAATAAACACGCCTTTCTTCCGAAATAATCTCACGAATAGTGTACCTTGTTTCACAAAGATATCATTTACTCTCTGTTTTTACGACGATAAACGCAACACGGTGAGAAGAATTTGAGTTGGTGAAAAAAGGGGCAAATATTATTATTAACAAAGGTTCATCTATAAGTAAAGCAGTAGTAGAAAGAATCAGTTAGCTGTGAGATTTGCAGATAAATTGAGATTAGTGTTTAATGAATCTGATAACAGATTACTGGAGTATAATAGTGGCAGTAGGAGATGTAAGCCGATAAATTAAGCATGTTTTTAAAAAGAGTTAAAAGTCTGAAATGGTAAACCTTGAGCATCAAGGGAGTGAAAATAAGGATCAACATCTTTAGGAAGCGAGGCGAAAGCCGAAGAGATTTTAGCTCTCACTCCATTCAATCGTTTCCTCCAATCTCCTGGAATTCTCTTCCGATCCACCAGCCATTCTTCAATTAAATCACACACACAATTTCGAATTCAATTAAAATGGTACTCGTACAAGTAAACAACTGACTCAAAATATGAGAAATAGGGAAAATGGGCAATACCTCCAAGCCGAGAGAATGCGATGTCGATCGGTAGATTTTGGATGTCGTCTTGAGTTTGCATATTCAGACCAACCAATTATCGATGGAAATTTCTGGGAATTGACTTTTTAATTAGATTTCAGAGCGTTAATAAACGTACTATAATTATGGTAATTAGGGTTTATGGTTTTTACTAGAATCAGGTACCAAAAAACTCATCACTTCCCTCAAAAAAAAAAAAAAAACTCATCACTTGATCACTTCCCCCCTCTGCGTTAGACTTTTACTATCTGCTTTCGTTCATGTCCGTTTCGTGCACATATCATATGCACGTGTGGAACCGCAGCTACACTGCATGTAGAGGATCGGAGCCTACGGATGGCAAATTGGTCAACCGGATCAAGTTATTTCAGATCGAGTTATTTCTATAAAATATAATTAAAAGGCTGCCCTAAACTGACA
>LHUT01004111.1:0-21478 GCA_001412135.1 Silene latifolia subsp. alba
TACCTCTTATTGTTTATTTTCTGAGTTTTATTTTAAAGTTTTTGAATTCTGCTTTAGTATAAAGTTTTTGAGCACATTTACTAAAACATTACACTAAAAAAATATAATATTGCTCAAAAACTATATTTATAAATGGTAATATGCTCAGAAAAAATGTGTATATGCTCAAAAACTACAAGGTCTGAGGTACTACCTCAGATGCGTAATTCTTTTTCTCCAAAACGAGTCATGTGATTATGTCATTTCGGGTTTGATAAAATTCGGGTTAAATCTCGTTGGCTGTCTCATTTTGTATACGGGTTTATCAGTTACTATAAAGTTATATAAGGATGTGACAGTAAATATCCAAGTCGGATCAATTCGATTTACGAGTGTAATTTGGGTCTTCAGTTCAGGTGTCGAGTTAATTTTATCATGTCTAGTTTATGAGGAGTGTTTTCCGACGTTGGATGGTAAGAATTTTGGAACTTTTAAAGTTTTTGGTTCTTCTCTATTTACTATATGATATTACTGGTTCATTCCTGATTTAAAATTTTTCGCTCCTTAACTTTAAATCATGCTTGAATGCTTTAGATACTGAAAGAATTATTGCGGATTAGAATTCGCTTGTTCGAATAAACTCCCTCATTTATGATCCAATCATTGATATTGTATTGAATATTGGAGTTATAAATGTACATGCTTTTATGTAGTTATGTTAGGAATAATAATAATAATTCAAGGTGACTTCCAAACTTATTGATCCAAGAAAACATATCTAATCTTCTAAAATAATGGGTTCTTGTCTATGAAAACATCCATAACGTGTTTGTAATAAATCCCATCTTGTTTGAAAGTTTTTGTCTATAGCCTAGAGGTAGAAAGTAAAAACCAATTGAAGTCAAATCACATTGTAAATGTTTTGGTAAATTTCGTTTATTACATTGTGATTATCCAATATGAGGGTCTTCGTATGAATGGCAGAGTGTGGATTATCCAATATGAGGGTCTTCGTATGATCTGTTATAAATGCGGAAAATTAGGCCATAATGAATCAAATTGTACGATGTTTGAGGCGAATGCAGAGGCTACCAGTCAATCGGTTGTTAAGGAAGTTCCAGATTCTATCATTAACAAGGGTAATGGTAAGGGTGTTATTCAAGCTCCTACTGAGGCGTATGGTTCTTGGATGCATGTTAAAAAGCCAGTCAGACGTAAGAATGTTCGAGCAGATAAGCCCGTGAGTACTAGTAATGAGGTACAACATAAACCCTCTGGTTTTAAAACGAAAATTGACAAAGGCTCTGGGTCGAGATTTGAAGCCCTTGATATGGTTTCGACTGATGTCAATGGCCTTGAAGATTTGCAAATCCATAGCAATACTGTGCTGATAAGTCAACAGGAAGCAAGCAATAACAATGCAAAAACTAAGGAGGCGTTTTTAGTCAATGGGTCTGAGAATATTGGTGTACGAGATTTAGGGGAGACAAATATGGAAATTATGGGAAATCAAGGAAAGGATAATTTAATTGATTTTGAGGATCCTATGTGTGAGGAGGTGAATCCAATTTCTAAGGAAAGTCCTCTTAAAAATCAAGTCATAATCAAGGAAAGGCCTGCCAAGATTTCTCCTGTCGTTAAGGAAAAGATCACACAAGCTTCGAAAATTCCAATTCCTTCCTCAAATGGAAATATTACCAATCAAACTAATATTCCATCCCCTAGGATATCTCCTCCCTTGATCAATTCCCCCATAATTCAACATAACAGTCAATCTCCCATGATTTTGTCCCCAATTAATAACATCCCTAAACTTTTGCACCAAAGAAGCTCGAAATTTACTCATAACCTTAGTTCTAATAAGGAAAATTTACGGAAAGCTTCTTTGTCCTGTAAAATTGATCGTAGCACTCACAAAAAATCTGGACGTCCATCTATCCTCCCGCCACAACACCATTATGACCTCAATCACCTCCCCGAATCTGATACCAATTACCAAACCCATCACCATCCTCCCATCTCGTTGCCTCTCCTTAATGTCACTAATGGACGCCCCTGTTCTGATGTCGACAACACCCCTAACTCACTCAATGGAGGTAGTACTGAAGTCGGCACTTCCTCTGTACTCGTCAGTTCCAGAACCGCTTCTGGAAGTGAAAATCCCAATGCAGGACATGAGGATTCTCGTGTTACTCTCTGAGGCATTCTTGTCCTCGCTCTCTCATTATCCAACAAGTTTTATGGATCGTTTACCTAATCATTTAACTCGTCGATCAGCCTTGAGGTTGATGACCTGGAACGTTCAAGGAGCAGGTAGTAATGCCTTTCTTTCTATGCTTAAAGAATTAATTCGAATCAACACACCTCATGTCGTGGCTCTAGTCGAAACTCACATCAGTGGCGCTGTTGCGCAACGCGTATGTGACAAAATCAATTTTCAGGGGAGAACTAGAGTGGAAGCAACGGGTTTTAGTGGCGGGATATGGTTATTCTGGCATCCAGAGGAAGTCACCGTCACCCCTATTATCCATCATTCCCAACATGTTACGGTTGAGATTACCCGTGCAGGGGAAGTACCGTGGTATTATTCGGCAGTGTATGCAAGCCCGGATGCTAATAAAAGAGAAGAGCTATGGCGGAAGCTTGAGTCGTTTGCCCGAACCCACGATAGGCCGTGGTTGGCCATGGGAGATTTCAATGACACTCGGTACATCCATGAACGTAATGGGACTAGTGATGGAATGCGGAGGAGATGTAACAGATTTAATGCTTGGTGCGAGAATAATAACTGGATTGACCTCGACTATTCTGGGCCGGACCATACATGGTCGCGAGGGATTACTGCTTCTACTCGCCAATGGGCCAGGTTAGATCGGGCCATGTGTAATTCAGAATGGCGTACAATGTTTGCGGAAGGATCTTTACGACATCTTATGCAGAACCAGTCGGACCATTGCCCTATAATTGTAAGTACTACTGGTTTTGCGCCCATCCCCAAAGTCCTTAGACCCTTTCGTTTTCAGGCTGCGTGGATGTGTCATGCTCGTTTTTCGGAATTTGTGGATTCTAATTGGTCTAATGAACAGCCACTATTCCCCTTTATCCACGAATTTGCAAACCTACTGCAAGATTGGAATAAGAATACGTTTCACAATATTTTTGCAAGAAAGAGGAGTCTTGAGAGGAGGCTACTTGGCATTCAGAAACGTCTCTCCAATAGAGGACCCAATTATTTATTTAAATTGGAGCTTAAACTAAAAAAGCAGTTGGATGAAGTTCTAAGGGAAGAGGAGCTTTTGTGGTTTCAAAAATCCCGTATGGAAGCTATATGCGATGGTGATAGAAACACACGTTTTTTCCATTTGAGCACGATTATCAGGCGAAAGCATAACCGAATTGAAGGACTGCAAGACGTATCAGGAAACTGGGTTTGGGATGCTGATATTATTAAAAGGATGGTTATTGAATTTTTTCAAGACCTTTTTGCAGGGCCAACTTCACCAATAAATCTTGAAGGTTTAACGATTGGTCGTTTCCCGGCTCTAACAAGTCAGGAAACCGAGAAATTAAATCGTCAATATGTGATAGCTGATGTTCAGTATGCTCTTAATCAGATGTCCCCGTTTAAGGCTCCCGGACCGGATGGGTTTCAAGCACTGTTTTATCAATCTCAGTGGGAAACGGTTTCTCCGAGCCTATGCAATTTGGTTTTTGATGTGCTGCACAATGGCAACTTCCCGGACGGATTGGGTGAAACGTTTATCTCGCTTATTCCAAAGGTTGATCACCCACATACTGTTTCACAGTTTCGGCCCATTGGTCTATGTAATGTCGTGTACAAGATTATCACGAAGATGATTGTGAACCGTTTAAAACCAATTCTCCCCATTCTTATTAATCCCATGCAGTGTAGTTTTGTCCCCAAGCGTCAGATTACGGACAACATCATCATTGTCCAGGAAGCTCTACATTCTATGCGGAGTAGGAAAGGGAGCACGGGTTTTATGGCTCTCAAACTTGACCTTGAGAAGGCGTATGACAGACTCGAATGGCCGTTTATTCATTTCACACTTCGAGATATGGGACTCCCACCTCGGATGGTTCAAACTATTATGCAATGCATCAAATCTTCGACGTTGAATGTATTGTGGAATGGAGAAAGGACGGAACCTTTTGCGCCCACACGAGGTATCCGTCAAGGCGATCCTCTTTCACCATACATTTTTACGATTTGTATGGAAAAATTGAGCCAATTAATCGAAGAATACAGTGGAGGAAGCCAATGGAAAGGTTTCCAAATATGTCGAGAAGGCCCTATTTTAACGCATTTATTTTTCGCTGACGACATTATATTATTTGGAGAAGCAACAGTTCAACAAGCCCAATTGATTAATCGTGTATTGAACGCATTCTGCCAAGCTTCAGGTCAGCGGGTAAATAGAGCAAAATCCAAAGTTTATTTTTCACCCAATACTGATGGAGAGGATGTTTCGTTGATCACCAACGAATTGCAAATAGCGAGTACAGATGATTTAGGCATGTACTTAGGTGTGCCTACCCTTAATGGCCGGGTAACAAGAGAGACATTTGAGTTCATTGCTCAAAAAGTTGACAAAAGGTTATCGGGATGGAAGTCCAAAAACCTCTCGTTGGCAGGACGTGCTACTTTGATTCAATCGACCCTTTCATCAATTCCTTCTTATGCCATGCAGACAGCTAGGTTGCCTCGGTCGATTTGTGACGATCTTGATAAAAAATCAAGGCGCTTTTTGTGGGGTGGAAATCAAGAAAATCGAGCTCTAAGTCTAGTGTCGTGGGACATGGTTACTAAGGAGAAGGAAAGGGGTGGTCTTGGCTTGCGCTCGATGCGGCAAGTTAACACTGCGTTCATGGCCAAGCTAGGATGGCGCCTCTTATCGGAACCCAATGCCCTTTGGGCGAGAGTATTACGCCATAAGTATTGTAAAGGGAGATGTGACGTGGACATGTTCAAACCGAAACCTTTATGTTCTAATGTTTGGAAAGGTATGGCCGAAGGGTTTAATGCGCTGAAATCGGGTTTTAGTGCGTCGATTGGTAATGGCAAGAAAACTCTGTTCTGGAAACATGCTTGGGCTTTGAATGTGCCCCTTGAGACCCTCACTCCCATTCCGGTTGATGATTCCATTATAAACTGTGCAGTGGAAGATATGTGGGATCCCGTGATAGGCTGGCGGTGGGAGTTATTTGCAGACTATTTGTCCTCGGAAATTCTTCAAACCATCGATTCTTATGAGGTAGCTAGCGGGGATGATGAGGAGGATACCATTTTCTGGGCAGCGACCTCGTCTGGGCGTTTCTCCATCAAGTCGGCTATCAAAATCCTAAGGAATGACATGGTGGAGGAAGTAGAACCAGAGTGGAAATTACCGTGGAAGACATGGGCTCCTCAACGAATCCGTATGTTCTTATGGCTCTTACTCCATGACAGGATATTGTCTAATTCTAATAGGGTCAGGAGGAGCTTAGCGGAAGACCCATGTTGCGTGGTGTGCAATGGGGTGGAAGAAACATCACTGCACCTTTTGCGGGATTGTTCGGAAGCTAAGAAGGTTTGGGCTTTTTTTCCTGTTGCTAATTCTCCATCGTTTTTTGCCTCGGATTCGGTACGAAATTGGGTAACTGAGAACTTATCGAGAGGAAGGGGAGACGGGCTTGATGGGTGGCCATCCACGTTCTCGGTCATAGTCTGGTGGTTGTGGCGTTGGCGGAACTGCATGGTTTTTAATCGTGGGGAAGACATTGCTCAGAACCCGGGTGCTTTTCTTAGAGAACGTATATGGGAGGTGATGAATGCAAAGGAATCAACGGATGTATGTGTGAGGGGTAAGGATATTCGCAGACAGGAAATTCTGGTTCGGTGGATTGCACCTCCTGCGGGATGGGTGGCACTGAACATTGATGGGGCGTCTAAAGGGAATCCGGGTTTGTCAGGAGCTGGTGGTGTGTTTCGAGATGCGACTGGACGGATTATTAAAGCTTTTTCGGAGAGGCTTGGTTTGGCAACAGTGACACGGGCGGAGATCATGGCCCTTCGTCGGGGTTTAATGATGGCGTTAGAACTACAGCTTACTCATGTAATTGTTCAAACTGATTCGAAGGTGGTCAAGTCTCTTATGGACTCGAATTTTGAGTTCCCAACTGCTCACTCGCATATGATACAAATCTGCCAGGCATTTGTTCGAGATAATCCATGGAGAGTCAAATTTCAACATATATATCGTGAGGCTAATTCATGCGCGGATTGGTTAGCGAATCGGGGGGTGTACCAGGATGCCCAACTGATTTCATATGATCTTTCAAGTGTGCCGGATCAACTGTTTTGTCTATCGGAGCAAGACATGGGAGGGGTCTCGTGGCCTCGCGTTGTGCCTTTCTATTCCTCTTAATTTTTGTAGTAGTGTAGCTGAGTTTGTTTTTTCGTTTTCTTTTTGTTTAGCTTGCTTTTGATAGGGTGTATTACCTACTTCTCTTCACCAAAAAAAAAAAAAAAAAAAAAACATTGTGATTATTTAATCAAGTGTTAAATGTTATGAAGTACATTGGTCCATACCTAATACCTCATCAAAGTTCGACTACGTTCAACTATTGTCAATTTGTAATAAGGTGAATCGTCGATAAGAGTACTTCTGACGATCGACTGTTTCAAATTATATAAGAATTTTAAAATATCAGACAATATCAATAATCAAATCATCGCAACCTTAAGTTGTAGGAAAGGGATAATAGTTAGCAGAGTGGAATTACCTCATTTAGGTGTTGTTTGGCCTTACTTATGGAAAATAACTTTTCGTTTTTAAAATGAGTTTATNTAATAATAATAATAATAAGAGTTAAGCATAGAATTTTAGAATATCGAACTACAACCACTGAGAAGAAATAAGTAAGAATGTCAAATGCTGGACACATTTTACTCATTTTTAAACTGTTCAAATTTTTCTGCCGTCTATGTTATTTAACTTCAGGTAGAAACACCGATGATGAATAGGATTCCTGGCGGTGCAGCTGCACGTCCATTTATGACATATCACAGTGACCTTAACATGAACTTGTACATGCGTGTGGCTCCCGAGCTTTATCTGAAGGAGCTTGTTATTGGTGGTCTTGACCGCGTTTATGAGATTGGTAAACAATTTAGGAATGAGGGCATTGACTTGACACATAATCCTGAGTTTACCACTTGCGAGTTTTATATGGCATTTGCTGATTATAATGATTTGATGGAGCTTACGGAGCAGATGTTGAGTGGTGAGCATTTTTCATATCTTATCCTAGACGATGTCTTCTCTTTTAAATCTGACGGCTTTAACGAGTTTTATCTTGACAGGAATGGTGAAAGAATTAACAGGTGGTTATACTGTCAAATATCATTCTAATGGGCAAGATAAGGATCCCATTACAATCGATTTTACTCCTCCGTACAGGTTTGGACATTGGCCATAGACTGTAGTAATGGTTAACTATAGCTGTGGTAATATCCGTATTTTGTTGCAGACGGATAGACATGATAGAGGAATTAGAAAAAATAGCAAAGCTGAATTTTCCGAAGGACCTAGCTAGTGAAGAAGCAAATAAATATTTGATAGACGCGTGTGTGAAATATGACGTGAAATGCCCACCACTACAGACAACAACTCGTTTGTTAGATAAAGTAAGCTTCATTGGTCTTTCCAATTTTTATCTGATGCTCTTTTCTTCACGTAAAAATGCTTACGCTTTTCTGGTCAGAATTTCGCTTATTGGAATCTGAAGTTGCAGTTCACTAGCTGAATGAAACTGCTTGTGCAGGAATTTTTACTCTCGGAATTCTGGTTTATGTTCTTCTCTGAAGTGAATGCATGCTTTTTGACTGTTTCTTTGCTTCTATGTAGCCTCTAGCCTTTTGAACATTGGCTACTGCTACGACTTGACTCCGTTACTGCCATATTCCTGGAATGCTTATTCTCTACTGCTGTGCTTGCAGCTGGTGGGACATTTTTTGGAGGGAACTTGTGTTAATCCGACTTTTCTCATTAATCATCCAGAAATAATGAGTCCTTTAGCTAAGTGGCACAGATCAAAGCCAGGCCTCACTGAACGTTTCGAATTGTTAGTGAACAAGCATGAAGTATGAGGCTGAACATTTTTCTCGCTTGTGCCAATTCCGTCAAAAGTTTACTTCACTGGCTGCAACTTGCATTTACAGTTTCTGAATTCTGATATATTATTTTTATCTGTACGAAACTGGTTAGGTCTGTGATGCATACACTGAATTAAACGATCCTGTAGTACAGCGCCAAAGATTCGCTAACCAACTGAAGGTACTGAAATATTGTTCGTCACATCTATTGTGCTTGTGGAGTTCACTTAAAAAAGTACCCTTCTGAAATTCAGGACCGACAATCTGGTGATGACGAAGCAATGGCTTTGGATGAGACATTTTGTACAGCTCTCGAGTATGGGTTGCCTCCTACTGCTGGCTGGGGAATGGGTGTTGATAGATTAATTATGTTGCTCACAGATTCCCAAAACATAAAGGTTCGTTTCTGTTATAGTCTGCATATCACCTACATTATGTGGTCGGAACTCGGAACAGTTGTCCATCGGCTTTGTGTAAATATAATGGACATTTGCTCTGTTGCTCTGTGCTGCTACTGCAGGAAGTACTGCTCTTCCCCGCCATGAAGCCTAAAGGTACCGTTCTAGAAAAAGTTAGTATGTTGCATGCTAATTCCGGTAGTTGCTAGAGATGGGACGTGATATCGTCTGGGTTTCAGCAGGCCGACAGACAATCCAGTTACTGACAATAATCTGATGCTTAACAGGTTACGACTTGTGAGCTTGCAGTTACTAACTATTGTGTATGATGCCATCCTAATAACTTTGTTGTGTTGCGACTTGTGAGCTTGCAGTAACTAATGAAGATGACTGATACATTCAGAAGGTGCATCTGTCATTTGTATGTATGCTTCGCCGTGGAAGAGGCCAAGATAGTGATGGCATTAACCATAATGTGAATTATATTATTCCGTCTTAAACAAGAATTTGTGTATTTCGTGATATTTGTTTGACCACTTGAGTGACTTGTTTGTTGGCGTAGAGGCTATTGTTTGTAAGACAAAAGCCTAACACTTTTTCTTATTGTTTGTAAGAAATTTCAACTATTAAACAAGTGGTCAAGGATTCGACCCGTCTAGCTGTAAACACAAACCATATTGGCTCCGTTTAGTGAGATAAGCATTGCAAAATGTGGTTACACAAAAAGGAGTCAAAACCAAAATCTAAGAAAGCCAAAACATGCATGAACACAAGCGTGAATAATATACCAATTTAATTTTGTTTAAAATATTCATCGCAAAAGATATAATTTCTTTGTTCCCCTTATTTGTTGTTCTATTTCATTTTGGAGTGTCTCAGTTAATTATTGTCACTTTTATTTTAAGAATGAACTTGATAAACAATTTGATCATTCACAGTTAATTTGTTCCACTTGTCATTTAATAATTAGTTTATTCCTCTTTCCTGGATCGTTGTGCCAAAACCAAAGGATAACAATAGACCAGGATGATAGGGGTAAAATTAATGAATAATAGAGACAGATGAAATATATATACTTCAAAGCTAAATAATTTCATACTGTTAGCATAGGTAGTATTAAAATGGACACGGACACGTGACACGACATCCCATAAAATTTAGAACACGAAATACGTTATTTAAGTTTAATAAAATATACTCCCTCCTATTCACTCATTTTCTCCCCTTCCATTTTGCACAAAAAATAAGGAAATGATTTTGGATCACACAAAATACTATACCCCCACAAGGAATTAAATTTAGACCACACAAAACTTACCAAAAAAAGGAAAGAGCGAGAAAATCCGACTACCATGGAAAAGGAAAGAGGGAGGAAATGAGTGAATAGGAGGGAGTATGTTTTATAACTATAAACGTTCAATTTTTTTCTTGTTAAAGCATTTGATATAAAATTTAAATAAGTGATGATAAAATTTGGTTTTGACTATAATTCGTTTTCATTTCTCACCATCTTATAATCAATCTCTTTTAACAACTCATTTCGCGTCTAAAGAATATCATCCACCCTAAATAATGTCCAAATACTAAGGGCACGCGTCGGACACGTGCCCAAATACCATGCATACGCGTCGGACATGTGCCCAAATAAATGAAGAAAGTTAGACACGACTTTATAAACGTCCGACATGTTTAGGTGCGTATCCGGCGAGTGTCGGTGTCGGACACGGGACAACTGATTAAGAGGAGTGTCCGTGCTACCTAACTATTAGCCTGCCTAACCCGATAATCAATGATCCAAAACCGAAACCGAATCGGAATTTGACCGACACAATATGGATCTGACCCGATATTGATTCAATCAACTTGCTAATACTCAATAATTATTAAGTTTAATATTGATCAAATTGACTGTGATTTAGTGTTTAGTTTGATATTTTGACTTAATAATGGAGCAACTAAACCATATATGATCAAAAATTAAAATAATGTGATAAAGTAAGCGGATGCAATAATAACCTGACGGTCTAACCCAACCAGATATATCATTTGACCCGAAATAACCCGACCCGACTCGGCTCAAGAGAGTAGATTAACCTGATATAACCTGAACTCAAAACCGACCCGACTCAAACCATATATTGATATTAATTATTACTTGATGGCCAAGTTCTCTTTCCTGATTGGCTTATTATTGGTACCTCTACTATTACTTGATGGCCAAGCTTTCTTTCCTTATTGGCTTATTATTATTAAATTAATTAAAATCCTTTGACTATAACACGAGTAGTATTAATTTCCTTAATTAATTAATTTTACATTTTAGGTAGTTTCTAAAACTAGGAGATCGACTCTCTATATATATCACTAGACCGTAATAACTCAAAAACCTTACTGAATTACATTCTCTAATATCGCTTGAAATCTCAACTTTATACAATCGTATTCGTACACGAAGTTAAGAACTCTATCACCATGGAAGATTTAAATCCACCCGAAGCCGAAATTCCGCTAAGCAAGAAGTACTTATACTACTTTTTAACGTTTTAATTCAATCTTCGTGTTGTTTTTTTTCAATTCGAATATTCGATCATGTAATACAGCGCCAACGATTTGCTGATCAACTCAAGGTACTGCAAGTTTGCTCCAGTTCCTAATTTATTGTGCTCGAGTAGTTCACTTAAAAAATTCCGTTTTGAAATTCAGGACCGACAGTCAGGCGATGATGAAGCAATGGCATTGGACGAGACATTTTGCACAGCGCTTGAGTACGGGTTGCCTCCTACTGGTGGCTGGGGACTCGGCGTTGATAGATTAACGATGTTGCTCACTGATTCACAAAACATAAAGGTTTGTTTTTGTTTTCTTTTCTAAATTGATGTATAATTTCTCTGTTTAGAATCGATTTTTAAGATTTTGAACTTATTTTTTTTTGCGACTACAGGAAGTCCTACTCTTCCCCGCCATGAAGCCTCAAGACGAACCACTAACTAAAGGTACTACTTAAGGGGTTGCTACTTGCTAGATCGTCTGGTTTATACCAAGCCATCAAAGAATCCAGCGAAGACTTAGTGTCATGCCCAAAGTGCCAGGAAAAAATAGAGTAAAGGTTCTTTATATGGGTCAGGTGGCAATCTGTCGGGAGTAACAAAATACAAAATAGACGAATTTTATCATTGCTTAGCTATCAGAAATAATAATTTTCTTTTCGAGTTTTTATGATTTTCCTTAAACGATGTCTCACAATGTTAATTCTCTTGGTCACATGTATTTTGGTTTATGTATTTTTTCGAAGCTCTCGTATAACTTTCTTCTTCGTCTTTTGTTGCTTGATCAGTGATAAGCTGATGTGTAGAGCTCATAAAGATGATCAATTTGAAAAAAAAAAAACCATCGCTTTCTGAGCTCGTAACCACGAGTTATGGCCTCTTAAAATTTTCCGGATAAAAAAATTAGGTATTTCGGGCAAAATATCAAACCTCAAAGTCACCGCATGCATTTTCCGAAAAATCTTACACGAAACTAAACAACGGTTAGATATGGATCTTGCGATTTTATTTTAAAACTTTTTTACACAAAACCTTGTCAAAGCAAACCTATGCATTCTAGTAATCTTAAACAAGAATTCGTGTTTTAGCAACTGTTTACTCGGAACTGGGATCATAATTCTGTTAACTAGAGCCGTAATGCGATGTGCTTGGAAACTTGAGAACACTGCTAATTAATTGGGTAATATTCATACAAAATGACAGGTTCATAAAATACACATCTTCATGTAACCTCAATATTTATTATTCCCCAAAATGAAACGACCGAATACAAGCAGCAGGGAGTCGGTATTTACTAGCACTAGTTACTTCCACCAAGAAAAGATCAGGCTTCAAAAGTATTGAACCGGAGCTAAAAAAAAATCAACGAACATAATTTCATTCTCCACCAAAGACGGTGCATGTCGAAAGTGCATCCGGAAGATCTCATCTGAAGGATTTAATTTATTCTCCGTGGTCTTCATATGACCGCCTCAAAATTCGTCATATCTGCTAGGAGCTGAACTCGATGGCTATTATGGAAATAACCAAATCACATTGAATATACTCCTCGACTTCACCAAGACCAAGTTTTGAAGTAGCTAATTCGTATAATCATGGAAAGAAGACCAATGATTTCCGAGACACTGGGAGAATCTAGCAAGGACTTTTACATATCATAGGCGGACAAGCTACCTACTGGGGTAAAAAAAACAAGCCCAGCCAAGAAGAGGGATCATAAAATTTCCCTAAACAGTCAACCCGGACGTAACCTAGATTAGCTGCCAACCATTCTACCCTTAAAAGAGGGCATATTTAGAACAATAAGTCATATGTACAACATTAATGCAGAGACAAATTGATTTAGATTAGTTTCAGTAACCTAAAGGACGCGGAGTTGAGCTAGAAATGCTGCACAAAGCTCGAGAAACAGCATTTGTGGTCCCTGGATCCATTGTAGATCGAGTAGATATTTCTCTTCACGGGTCTTGTAAAGCTGCAAGGCAGGAACAACAGAACTCGTTAAATAACTATCTTAGAAGGAATGGATCGCTGCTGAAGAAAATGCGAATATACTGATATACTGATATATTGCCCGATTTAATTAAGAGAGAGATAAAATATAATGACAAGTAAAACAATAAACTTTGCATAAATTTCCCTCGAAATCTTTCTATGTTGAGGAATTATAATTTGTTGAGGACGAAAAAATGGATCCCTCAATTTCCTTGCACCATAATTTGCTATCCAAACAAAGGAAAATTGTTTTCCTTCCCTCCCTTACCCTCTAAATAAATACCTTCATCCAAACAAAGAGTTGAATAACCCACTAATAATATTCATCAGAAGGAGAAATCAACATTCTCCAAACCAAATATTTCTTAGGACCTATTAAGAGAAACAATGCTTGCACAGTGATCGCTGGTATGGTGACTAATGAAATGTTAATATTTCATGCCCCCGTCGCACTTTTTTTTAATATTTCGCTTTAAGGACAACGGAAAGTGGAGTCCATGGTGATGGTCATTTTCCGCTCTGTGTAAAAATCACTCCACTACTTCCATTATCTACTGTATTATAAAAGTTCATAGCGCATCCATTCTGCATTTGGCAGAACTAAAAAAGTCACAATCACTACTACAGGAAGACTGTACAACGCTATCTTCACATGTTTCTAAACATGAAAAACTCCCATTATATGACATGAATGATGCTGCGCAGAGGGAAGGACCCCATGCATAAGACACGTGTCAACTGGAGACTTATGTTAACTTCACGGATCCGGAACTGCAAGAACAAGTACTTAAGTGACAAGAATATCAGGAGACTCTCATGTGAACTTCATTTTCAAAGCAAATCTCTCCAGCACATCAGGTTAATTATAGTATTTATGATGATGCCAAGGAGTAATCATAATGCACGGAAAGCAAACTGTCTACAAACATTATTCTAGCAACAAGGAGTGGGAAAAGAACAGACCTGGATCTCAAACTTTACGTGGGGTGACCTCAATACTCCATCTTTTTCAAGTATGCTTGATTCATCAGCAAAATAATGATCATTATTGACCATCCCTTCATGTTGCCCAAGGATACCAGGAATCCACCGGCACTTCATATTATAATGCCCGATCTTTTTCCAGCAGACATTCAACTCTTGCAGTGCTTTTAAAACTTCAGTCATGATCTCACGAGGATGGGCTCGCGACTGCAGACAAATAGGAAAGAGTATATCCTCAACATAAAGAGTCGAAACAATGTTCCAGTTACTGCAGCTATTTATAATCTTATACGGAGTACTTTTTTGCTATTGTCAAAGGAGGTACAAGACCAATACAATAGGAGGGGGATTCGAAATAATGACCCTCATCCACGGTTCCATCGTCTTAACCACTAGGCTAAGACTTCTCCAGTAGAACTGTGGAAACATTTATTCGAAAGACAAACAAATCATGATGACATCCGGTCATCTCCAAACGGAATACAAAAGTCAGTATCGACTGGAGAAGAGGGTGAAAATATTCCATGAACACGATATGTGCACACACAAGTTTCAACAAATGGTTCAGTTTGGCAATAAGATCAAAGTTATGTCAGATAAGCTTGATGCTATAGTGAAAACTGTCAGATTGCATGCCTGTTTGCTTCTCCGTATGCATGAGGGGAGAGCCTTGCAAACAAATCTTACTCAAGGACTAACTCAAGCCAATTCACAATCTAAACAATAAAGACATGCCAAGCTAAGGGGAAGTATGAGGAAAACCTGTAGGCCAAGGGTCCATTTCCTCTCTATAGGTAACTCTTGTCGCACACCAATTCCTTGATAATCAGCGTGTCCCAGATAGCGGTTACCGGATGCAGGAGAAAGAACTTCATTTGGATGCATATGGTTATTATCCTGAACAAAGAAAAACGTGCAGAAACAATATCAGATGTGTATACATGCAAAAGCACGAAGCCCTGAACAGATTGCGACTATTGCAGTTTGCCCTTAGGAAATGAAGAGGCATCTAGGATCTACTTAATTGAATCGCTCGTTCATTAAAGATTAAATGCAGTAAATTCATAGAATCTATCAACCAGATGAACACAAGCAGCAATGTGTCAATGACTAAGACTCCTATGACAATATAAATCCTACCATCTAAAAGTGAGTGTCCAAGATACTTAAAATCAGTGAGTGTGACTGAATAAAAATAGCTTACCATTAATTCTTGAAACTCGTCTCCAAGATAGCCAGCTTTAGCTCGGAAACGATTGTCGAAGAGCAAATAGTACGCAACAGTTCCCTGCAAGAGCTGTAAACTTAGACACCAATTCCTGGTTATGCAGAAACATTATCCCCAAAATGCCAAGAGATTAATAACCTCATTCTGGAGTCGGTTGTGAAGAGATTCGATCAACTCATTCCTATCAAATCCCATCCTAACAACCTCTTGCAGTATATCTTGGTCAATCTGCAAGTAAACGTAAAAGTCAGGTTAAAACACAGTGATGAAATCAATTCAAGGGATGTTTAAAGGATGCCGTAACGAGGACCGGGTTTGAAACAGAGACAGATCCAGTAGTATCTACAGGGGGATGTTGAATTTGGCGACGTCATTCTTGAGAAAGTAAAGGCAAAGGAAGTCTACAGAGACAATGAGGAGAAGAGTGTGTGACAGCTGGGTTTGGCAATGGTGGAGCGGTCTTCGATGAGAAAGATGAGCCTTTCTCCTGCCAAAACTATGGTGGAGCACCACCGTCGATTAAATTGGTGGCGGGAATTCCGGGAAAGGGTAGGTAATTTGCTGGTGTTGGACTGTTAAGTAAGAATAGAAGAACAGATGGTTGGTAGGAATTGGTAGTTGATGAGGGCTGGGGATGAGGTGGTGGTGTTGGGTCGTCGGTCTATGAAGTGAGAGGTTGAAATTCTAAGAGAGTGTAGGCTTTACTGATCTCATTGTGGTCAGTTATTGGGTGGGTCATGGGTGTGATCTTGGGCTTAGTTAGTCAAGCATTAATTCACATGCTTATATATTTAATTGGGTTGGTTATTGTAAATTAAAGTCATTTTGGGGGTATAGTGCCATAGTGGGTTGATTAATTGTACATTAAACAAGGAGATGACACCCATGTAGTCATGTACTAAAGGAGAGCAAGAAGATTAAGCTCTCAAACTATCAGGAGTAATGTTATAGATGAAGAGATGAAAACTCAAGCTCAGGTGAGGATAGAGCACTTGACTCCAACAATACAATAATACGCAAAAGGCATTTCAATTAAGATAAAGGCATTTCAATTCAGGTACAAACCAGCACAAATAAGTGAAACCAACTGGAAAACAAGGTCTCTGGTAGTAAACTTAAGGAAATCTAGTAGATCAGGACATTAAGGGTTTAAGACCACAAAAAGAAATCTCAGACCCATACCCTCACATGTTTAATAGCATCATAACTTACCAGGCTAAAACGACGACTTTACTGAAAGCAAATAACAGGCACATTGAACAGCTAAAAAAAACTAATAACCTACCTTCTTTGCCTGTTGCATAGTATCTGGTGGAGGCACAGCTAAGTAACGTGGTAGATGTGCTTGAAACCAAGAGTGCTGGCGGATCACGGGGATGGTGATTCGTTTCATGGGATCAACCACAAGCATCCTGGGAATTAGATCTCTGGCTCCAGGTGATAAATGACTTGGAAGTGTATATATCCCACCCTACAAAATGATAATAGCATGAGAAGTCAAAAGGTCTGCTTCACTGAAGTCTAAAGTAGCGGTGTAGAGGAGATGGCAGGACTCTGGAGATCCTTTTTTTATGATAGGTCCAGCCATCTCAGCAAGCCAAAACATATGTAATACGTTCAGATTGCAAAGTTAAGGACCTTAAAANCACAATTAAGTGAAACCAACTGAAATACAAGATCTCTTATAGTATACTTACGAAACTCTAGTAGATCAGGACATTAAGAATTTAAGACCCCAAAAAGAAATCTTAGACTCAGAACCATACCCTCACATGTTTAATAATAGGATTAATTCATAAGAATAATCCAAATTATTGGTCGCCTTCTCATAATAATCCAAACCATATTTTAACTCACAATAAAGCATACTATTACCTACCTCTTCTCGTAACAATCTGAGTAACCGGTTACTTGTTTAACCGGTTAACTTACCTCCATTTTTTTTTATTTTTCTTTTCCAATTAATGGCGCCTCACTCACACCCTCCTCCCTCGTCATATCACCACCACCACAATCACCAAATCACTGCACATCAATCATCAAACCATGACCACAATCAGCCATTGACCCACTGACACTACCATCCTCATCAATCACATGATTAACGCCATCTGTCCCTTTATGCTATTTTAATCCTAATTTTCGATCCCTTTAAAAAAACAAAGTAAAAAGTTGTTCATATATGATTGATGATTTGGTAAACCATTGATGAACCAATATTGGGGATAAAAGCTCTCAAAAATGCCGATTAAGAAATGCTCTTTGTATAGTAAGGTTCTTTAATTGCTTTTATGGGCATTTGAAAATTGGGTTTCTTGAGTCTCTTTGTCGGTTTAAGCTGGGCAAAGGCAGAGCATGGTCATTTGATGATGACGGCGCGGAATTAGAGGCCGAAGGTGGTGGTTAGATGGTGGTGGAGGCGTATTTGGGTGGTAGTGTAGTGGGCAAGTGAGGGTAGCAATTTATTTTAGCTTTAACATGTAGAATCGGAAACAAAAGTTAAAAAAAAAGCTAAAATAAATTAGTAGTGGGCAGTGGTACAACTCTTTGATTTCCGAAACTAAGCTTCTTTTGGCTTTGCTTTGATACCCTTCACCCAAAAATACAAGAATACTCCAGCAAGTCTAATTCTAGGAGAAATTTGGGGAAGAAAATGATGATTGAATGTAGGAGACGGTTGACATATTCGGTAGCAGTGCACAGATCAACATACAATTTGCTAAGAAATGGATGAGGAAATATGGTGGCGGTTGTGCTTTTTTGGGGGGGAGGCAGTAGAGGGGCAGTGAGGGTATTTTGATATAGTAGGTCATCTTAACTTGGTGTAACAGGTTAAAATTAAGCTAGTGTATTTTGAGAAGAGAGTGTGAAAAGTTTGGTTTATTTTAGAATAAAATATAGTTTGGATTATTTTGAGAAGATGGGTAATAATATGGATTATTCGTACGAATTAACCCTTAATAATACCATAACTTACCAGGGTAATAATCAATTTTACTGAAAGCAAATAAGAGGCACAATAAACAACTAAAATATTAATAACCTACCTTCTTTACCGGTTGCATAGTATCTGGTGGAGGTACAGCTAAGTGGTGGTAGATGTGCTTGAAACAAAGAGTGCTGGGGGATCACGGGGATGGTGATTCATTTTATGGGATCAACGGCAAGCATCCTCGGAAATAGATCTCTGGCCCTTGGAAGGGTATATATCCCACCCTACAAAATAACAACAACATGAGAAGTCAAAAGGTCTGCGTCACTAAATTTTAAACTAAGGTAGGGGTGTAGAGGAGATGATAGGGCGCTGGTGATCCATCTTTATGATAGGTCTAGCTATTTCAACAAACCAGAACATATGTAATACGTTCAGATTGCAAAGTTAAGGACCTTAAAAGTATACCAATAAATACTCAATACACAAGAATATGAAAGTAACCTCCTTTGGCATAAACCCTAAGTCCAGGAATCAACCTCTAAAGATAGATCTACCCTTCACGCAATTCACGATAGCTTGCACTTAGTTTAGACTATTTAAACATTCAAACCACAACAAAAGCATGAACCTATATTTTCTTGAAAAGATTGGGAATATTTTCATCATCGAAAGGGAGAGTACCACAAAGTAGGGCATATAAGATAACACCGCAACTCCATACATCAACTTCAGGTCCAGCATACAGTTTCCCAGAAATGACCTATACACAAAAATATAGGTGGTTCGTTAAGTAGCACAACAAATAACAATTACGTTGCCATGACTCAACTTCCTGGCAGATAATAATTGCTCACTTTCAACAATCCGGTCAGTACTCACTACGACAAACAAAATCAATCAAACACAGTACAGTTAACAGCAGCTCTCTGAGGATAACAGTAACAGGTGGGGAAATGGTACAACTTGCCTGTCACGTACGTAACAAAACTTAATGTTATTTCCCTCTACATAAGCTTGATTAAACGCTGATATTTCAACCACGGTAACTACTGATTTCACTATATTTATGCGCTTTAATCTACACTACAGTCTAATAGTCCGGAAAAAGACTGGTAAACAAACGCATTTGTAAATGAAGTACACTCCCTCCATCCATTATTGGGCACACAAATTATGAGGTTCATGATTTGCAGAGGAAAATGGAGGGGGGTCAGAAATCATAATGGCCACAAAAAGGAAAAGAAAAAGAAAAAAAAAAGCAAGAAAATTCTAAAGAAATTAAGATGGAATCCAAAAATGAAAGTAAGAAGTTTAAAAGTGGATGAAGGAACTTAAATTAGTCAACCCTACTTGAAAAAAAAAACGCTGACATCTAACATCTAGGTTAACATATGCTCAATATTATAACAGAAATACTAATGCCCCCAAAAGTCAAAACAGTTAAAAAAAAATGTACCTCTGGAGCCGCATAATTTGGGCTTCCACAACTTGTCTTCAGAAAATGACCATCTCGCATTATGTTGCTCAAACCAAAATCTGCTATCTTGACATTGTGATTGGAATCTAATAGAAGGTTTTCGGGTTTCAAATCCCGATGCACAACCATATTCCTGTGACAGTATTCTACTCCTGATATGATCTGATTCAGGGAACAGCAATAAAATAACAGTTACGAATGAACTGCCACGATTGTTGGACAGAGGGGGAAATAAAATATACGAAGCATAATAAGAACTTGCCTGCTGGAAAAAATTACGCGCTTCATCCTCTTGTAGTCTTCCTTTTTCAACGATGTAATCAAATAGTTCTCCAGATTTTACATACTCCATCACAAGATAGATGTCTGATGGGGTCTCGATAACTTCATAAAGGCGTATGATGTGAGGGTGCATGAACAACCTCAATATTTTAATTTCCCTTCTCACTACGAAAGAAAAAAAAGGTGTCAAACTGAATAACTGATCATAGTTTAGCTAAAGGGTAATCCACAACAACAAAAACTCCCTACAAACTCTTAAAGGCAAAATTATTAATTTGTAACTAATAGTCAACAGCTAAACATAACATAACTTGTGTATATGCAAACACAAGACATCGAAAATAGAACCAGTGATGATTCGATCAAAAAGCTTTCGCTAAAAGGAAAATACCTCCATCTTCAACCAAAAATGTCAAAAAGTCGTGCATAAAATTGTAAAGTATTGCAGTCTCTTTTATTCCCGTGCTTGTGGAGAACTGGACAAGTTACTAGCATCCTAAATGAGCTTGTGAAGCATTTCCTAGGTTGTCAATTGATTTTTAAGAATCAATCAGATTTCTGCTCTTCTTCCCAACAAGCCTTAATTTGTAAGAATCACTTCCTAGGTTGTCAATTGATTTTTAAGAATCAATCAGATTTCTGCTCGTCTTCCCAACATGCCTTAATTTGTAAGAATCACTTAATAATTCGACTTTATCAATACCAATTTGTCCTATCATTCAAAAACAGTACTAAAACCATGATGGTACTAATGGCTCTATAAAATTCCCGACATAGAAACGGAAAGTGCTGTGCAAATAACCTCAGCTAAATAATTAACTTATCAAAGGGACATAAAGCAATTAACAGCCATTGAGAAATGCGGGTACCTTTCTCTTCCATTTCCATATTTTTGATTTTTCGACGGTTCAATATCTTGATAGCAACTTTATGACCCGTCAATTTGTGTTCTGCAATTTTCACCTTACCAAATGACCCAATACCAAGAGTCTTACCAAGGTTGTAGTTATGCAAGTAAACATCCACGGCACCAGCTCGGCTGGTTTGACCATCCATTTCCTGCACCAAAACGGAAATTACCTCCTCATAAAAATAGTATACAGGTATATGAAACCTAATAAACTACTAATTAAATAAACATATAGTCTTCTACTCTTCTATAAGACAATCTGAAGTTTAATATAAAGTGCAACCAACCCAGTTAAACAAAAAAGAACACTCATTTACGCACTCAAACATCTCGTAAAATATAGCTACTAATTGTATGGGCGGGTCTTAAGATAATCTCGGCATGAAACGGTCTCATACGCGAATTCGTGATAAACAAATGTTTCCACTGAATTGGCATTCAAACAAACGACCGAGATGCATTCACTGATAACTCTCTTAATCTTCGAAACCCTAATAACATTATCAACTACATTCAACTACTCATGCAACAAAACCCTAATAATCCCTAACTACTCTCACAATTTCCCCAAAATTCATGAAAATTA
>LHUT01004111.1:24206-35163 GCA_001412135.1 Silene latifolia subsp. alba
TTTTTTTTTTTTTTTTTTGTACTGGATCACGAAAGGTAATTAAAGACAAATATTTGTCCAAACCCAAAATCAACAAAAAAAATCATTTACATCCACATCCATCACTATGTTGTTGTTGATGCACCATTCCCTTGTCACCAACACCCTTTTTCACCCCATGTCCAACCTCATTGAGCCTCATTCCCACCCGTCAAACTCATCGATGGATAAGTAACACGACTCATTCACATTAAAATTATAAATGTTTGGGATCTATATAATACAAGGAATTTAAATATGATATTTCTAGGCGCGGGGAAGAGGTTTTTAGGATGAGAGCGATGTTTTTTAGTGGGCATGTGTAAGGTTTCAACTAGTGGAACGAGGATTTCAATGAGATTGAAGTATAGTTGGGGAGGAGCGCCATCACTAACATTTGCGAGGAGAGGGTTAAGCAAGGAGTTATTGGTTGAAACCTTGAACTTCAATGGCATTAACAATGGTGACGGGGCAAGGGAACGTTCGCAGAGAAGTATGAAGATAAAGAAAGAGCAATGAGAATCATTAACGTATTCAAACAAATATAAAGAAATGATCATTTGATACCCTTTTGTCATAGTCATCCTTTGCGAAAGACCCCAAATCAACCATTATACAAAGACTACCAGCTGGGGCGATGATCACTTGGCCATTGCAGCCCCCGAAGGGAGTGGCTTACATGGTCCATGTGGTGGTGCGGGAATGCATGGGCCCGGGGGAATTCAACCTCCTCGTCATAAAAAAAAAAGACAAACTCGAATTATAAGGCTTCATTCTCTCTCTTCTTTAACTCTCTAAGAATAAAGACCACGCCGAGAAATTATCATTATCATTATTACTAACAATGTTCTCTCCCAGTTTTATTGTACTCCGTACTAGACAATGTTGTATTCATAGTGTATCCATTGACAAGATCATGCTCGTTAATGTAAATTGATCTTATGATAACTCATATGTTCACTTAAGCACTATCATTAAGTGGATTATGAATCCTCCCAATTTCCTTTTCTCTCGATTTCCTTCCATTCATCCCTTACGATACGGTTTTAAATCACTATTCTCTGCTTACTCCATCAAATAAATAACCATTACATCGTTTTCGTGCAAAATCGAGATCACTAAGAGAGAATGGAATGAAATAAAAAGTGAAAAAAAAAAATTCCAACTTATATTACGTGAGTAATATACACGTATTCACTTAATCACTTATACCGTGTACAATAAACAATCTTACTTGAGATTAGACATGACATATAGGTCAACTATGCTAGATGCAAGTCGGATCCGTTAACTTCAGATCAATTTCGAGTTTGCTAGATTTCGGGCCATATCGAATTGTGTCAGGTCACATGTGATTTATTAATAGGGGTAAGTTGGGTTATATTCGGCGGGTTATTTGCAAGCGCGTATTCTCAGCTCAGGTGTCGAATTGGATATAATTTGGGTCATTTAAATCGAGTCAATTTCAATGAAATCAAACAAAAAATGTGATCACAATATCACATGATTCACATCCGTCAGAAACTGAACTATCAAAGGAAAGAAACAATATGTTTGTTCATCTTCATCACTATCTACTCCATTTCTCCACGTAACTTCCACCTCATTGATCTCTCAGACCAAATCATCTTCATTGTTTTCACTCTAATTTCAACAATTTCACCTAAAACTTCAAACCCTAACTCAATTTCTCGCCCAAATCATTATCTAATTCACTAAAATCATCACCTTTCTGTTACTTAACCATGCTCAAACTCCTATCTTCTAAAAGATGCAATATTTTCAAATCATCTTACTCAAAATCCAACCTTTTTCATCCTAAATTAGGCATATCATCATCTGGGTCTTCTCCAAAACCCTCAAAACCCTCAAATTTAGTGAATGGGTCAGTGATTAGCACTAATTATCGAGTTTTCACTTCTGGGCACTTGTCAAAATGTAAAAACGGAGGTGGGTTTTTGAGGAATGCCAGTATGATGGGAGGAAGAAGAGGTTTTTGCAGCGTTTCGGACCGCGAAAGGATGGAATATGATGTGGTGATCGTAGGGGCAGGGCCTGCTGGGTTATCAGCTGCTATCAGGTTGAAGCAATTGTGTATTGAGAAGGATGTTGATATGTCTGTTTGTGTTGTTGAGAAAGGTGCTGAAGTTGGTATGTTTCTGTTTTATTGGTGTATTTTATTAAGAGTACAAATCATTTGTTTATCTTTTATATTCATTGCGAGGAGTATTTTAATCAAATGTAAATAAATGATTGGGACGGAGGGAGGATTACTATCTCCATAGTCCATCCTAGTCATTTGTTTACCTTTTATATTCACCGGGTATTTTAATCGAAGATAAACAAATGATGGAGACGGAGTGATTGTTTGCAAGTGGGATTAAGGGGCTACTGACTAGTGCATGATGTTGGAGTATTGACAATTGCTATGCCTATGGTTAATATGTGCAAGTTATGGACTTTCATGAATGCTTTTTAATGGATGCCGAAAAATAGTGCTAGTTTAAGCTTTAGAAGTCGACATTTGTGCCTTGGAATCATGAAGTGACAAAGACGTGAACAAATTCTCATCATTTAAAATGTAGGTGACTCGTGAATTGTGAATTGTGATGGTTACTTGTGGAGTTTTGGTATGTACCATAATGTGTTTGATTAGAGCTAATTTGAGCGGAGTTTGTAGGGAAGATGCGTTTTGTGATCCTTAGACCAATTGTCAATCAATAAAAGAGTAATGTATTAAACTTGTATCCTAGATCAGTCATGCGCAATCTTGCAATGCGGTACAAAACAATCAGCTCACATGTAGTCATGTACCATATATGTTGTTGTTGTTGTGGTTGTGGTTGTGTATTTACTCACTAGCGTTAGGGCCTTGAAGTGTAGCACTACTCACTCTTATAATTTTTCGCCTTTTAGGCGCACATATACTCTCAGGTAATGTCTTTGAGCCACGGGCATTGGATGAACTCATTCCTGATTGGAAGCAGGAGCAGGTGCCTTTCAGTTCACTTGTTTCCTGCTTTCCTGCTGACGATTAATTAAGTTTTGGATTGTTGTTTCTGGTTGTTAAGTGATGAATGCAAGGAATCATATTGTAGTCGGGACTCATGGAAGTATGTTTTGTGCTCTTATACTACCTGTTGTCTAATGGATCTGTCTGTGAGAGGGTGGGTAGATAAGGTTTCGTTGTAGATGCTACAAGTGCACTGCAGTACATATTGGAATTAGGATGATCTAATGGCACTTGACAATTTACACTTTTTGTCTGTTTGTATATTGAGTATTAACATATGTGCTAGAGTTGTATATCTTGCTAGAAGATATTGGACTTTTGATCATTGCCTTATCACGATTTTCCTCCGTTGTCTTACTTGTCTATGTGACTGAGCAATTTCTCTGTAGTTTAATCTTAAACCTGGAAATATACATATGACAAAACAGGGAGTGCAGTTAATACTATTGCTAGCTGTAAATGGGAACTTTGGGAGTCTGGTATGATTGGGGAACAATATTACCATGCTTTCCCTCCATGCCTTATCGTACAACTTTACAGTACTTTTAGGGCTCGTATCATCTGCTAATCTAGCTGGTTAACAAAGTTGTGTGAGAAGCATTGAAAAATGATCCAATGTTATACAATGTGTACTATCAAATTGGGCGGTTTCCTCTTCTGCTGATGATATGGTTTCTTGTGGACATGGTTTGCAGGCACCTATCGATACTCCTGTTTCTTCTGATAAGTTTTGGTTCTTGACAAAGAATCGTGCATTGTCACTTCCGAGTCCATTTGATAACAAAGGAAACTATGTGATAAGGTAGACTTTTAGCAGTTAATACTCTGAATGCCTGGCTATGGTCCCTGAACTAATACATGTTAAAATAACTTATTCATGTCATGACTTTGGTTGTTTCAGAAATTTTTCGCTGTTTACTCCAACCAACCTCAATTTAATAGTCTTTAAATTTCAGGACATGTCTCTGTAATCATAGACAAACTCCAAAATATGATCACATTTGCATTTCCATTACATAATGAACAGTCTAACATTACTAGACATCAACTATCTCACTGACTTACTAATGCAGTACTCTATTTTTTTTTTACAAAAAAAAAAAAAAACGATTAAGTAGAAGGGGCATATAAAATAGGACATTATGTTTTTTCATGTTAAAAGAAGCTACAGAAATTTCCAATTCCTTTGAAGCAAGGATATTGGCATCCCCCTTGAAAGTTACAATATTAATTATTATATGAAAATAGTTCTGAAGAAAAAAAGATGTGACAAACTCAAAAACGAAAAAAAAAAAAAATATATATTTGGAGACATTAATGGTCAAAGTTGATATGTGTTGACTTCCAAAGTTAAATGAGAACAATCTAAATTGGATAGAGGAAGTATATTGTTGCTTGTGATGTATGTTATATGATTATTGCATCATGTGATTGATGAGAGATTCACTTTCACACAGTTTGAGTCAGCTAGTACGTTGGATGGGAACGAAAGCTGAGGAACTAGGTGTCGAGATATATCCTGGCTTTGCTGCTAGTGAGGTAGTTTGTGCTTAGCATATCTTAGATTGTTCAAGCCTTCCATTTCATTTTAATTAATTCGTAGAAAGACAGGTTTTGTACAATTCGAATCACGAAGTTGTTGGTATTGCTACAAATGATATGGGAATTGCCAAGGACGGATCAAAGAAAGATACTTTTCAGCGGGGTGTGGAGTTGAAAGGTATGTTCTTAGCTTTTCTCGTTGCTCTTATAACTTCGATTCAAGTTTCACCATATTTTAGTAATTATTCTCTCCATTTCAATCAATAAGCCCTATTGTTCATCATCTCTTCACAAAAAGGCAAATAGAGCCTATTGACTTCGATGGAGTATTTGGGTCAGTTTTTCGTTGGCAGTACTGTTTGCTTGAAGCTTTGTTTGTGACAATGGCTAAGTCACTAATAACATCTTTTTCCGTGTGTCATAAAATATTCAAATGTTTGGCATGACGTCTTTGGTCTTTTAGTTCTGTTGAGGATTGCTTGAGAATTTGATTCTGAGGGTGGGGTCTGCTGTACAAGTATGTCAACCTCCTCCCCCAAGCAATTCCCTCACAATATGTTGTCTCCTTTTCATACAACTTCTGCTGTATGCTGCCTTTTACAATCAAGTATTGTCTTTCTATGACTAAGTCTAAGTGCGTTGACATTTATAGCATCCCAAGAACATAACAGCGAACACATTTGTGTTTGTTTGGGCTCTTCAGCCTCACAATGCACAATATTATTTCTACTAATCAGTTTCATCGCTGGACTCTAAAATAACTTCTTTGTCTAAAATATTCAGGACGGGTTACCCTTCTTGCAGAAGGCTGTCGAGGATCATTATCAGAGGTTTGTAAGAGCTTTAGTTGGCTATAATCATGCTTTTAAATGCAGACTAAGATGAAAGTTGCCGGCTTATTGTGTTTTTTAATCAACAGAAAATCATACAAAATTACAAGTTGAGAGAGAAGGGAAACGCACAGCATCAGACATACGCTTTGGGAATCAAAGAGGTGACGAGCAAACTTCTTTGGCATGCATAAATGTAAATTCTGTCCTTTGATTCCAGCGTTTTATTCACTAACTAATTTATATGATTTTCATTGTTTCTGGAAAAAAAGGAAGTTAACTTGTAGTTTACTCTCTTCTTATATGTCAGTGCTGTTCTTCAACTTATTACAAGCATTCTCTTTCAGCTAGGAGCGCTTGGTTTCTATATAGTTTACGGTTTCTTGATTTCCTCCCAGTTCTTTTGTAATAAACCCTTATGTTACACAGGTATGGGAAATTGATGCTGACAAGCATCAACCTGGCTTTGTGCTTCACACCCTAGGCTGGCCATTGGATTATAGGACATATGGAGGCTCCTTTCTGTATCACATGAAAGATAACTTGGTGAGTTATTGTAATATACTTGCTCAGAATTTTTCCTGCTTTTGTTGATATCTTAGTATCTTACTTTTTCATTTCCAATGGAGCCAAAGACTCGTTATTTTTAGTCTGGATTATGATGGAATGTAGCAAAATGGCTACAAAGTGACTGCTTCTTTTAATTGTGAAGTGTCAGTCATTCAATGCAATACCCCATGCAATTTTCATTTTGGGTCAGTCGAGAACAACTTCTTTGTGTTAACACATGGGTAAGACTGCTTACAACCCGCCCTCTCCTTAGCCTGCCATTTGCGGGTGTTTTTGTTTGGTGATATCTTAGGAGATACTCAGATACCTAAGTATCACGTGGACGTTGCTTGAATTTTCAGGCTTATTGGATGTCAACATAGGGTCATTAGATACATTCGATAGCTAGCTAGCTGTTAACTTGGTGATGGAATGTGACTGCCATCCTCTTGATAGCAAGAGTCTTGAACATCTAAACCAGATAGGCACATTTTATTTCCAGAGTCAATATGAAGCCACACGAACTTATAGACACTCAGTGACCTTTTAGGACTACAATCTGATCCTATATTAAGGCACTGAGCTTGTTTTATTTTACTTGATCCAGTATGAGCTGTTCAATATAGGACTTGAACTCATCTTGGTATTAGAAAGAAAGTCATGCTTACTGCTAATTTGCTGGTGTGCTTGTGTTTTGTAGATTTGACTGGAACTGTGTTAGTAGACCAGTTGATACGTCATGGTACTTTCACTAATTAACCTATTCCTTCATACACTACAGGTGTCCGTTGGCCTTGTTGTTGCATTAGATTATCAAAATCCGTTTTTGAACCCTTATGAGGAGTTTCAGGTATTTTTGGAGTATAACAGTTTTTTCACTACATTTTTTGTGGACTATCAGATATCTCTTCTTTAGCTCTTTGTTGTTGTGTGTATGTTTGTTTAGAAACTCAAACATCATCCTGCAATCAAACCAATGCTTGAAGGTGGCAGTGTCCTCCAGTATGGTGCTCGTACTTTGAATGAAGGTGGTTTTCAGGTATGAGCTACGTTCCTATTTGGGCTTTCACGAATCCCTGACGTCTCAGAAAGTACTTTTTTGCGACCACTATAAATACCTACGAAATATGTCTCATGTTTCAAGCATTACCCACCTCCATTTGGTACATGAAATATTCGAGTATGATGATAGTCAATTTTCAGTCTATTCCATATCCAGTCTTCCCTGGAGGAGCAATAGTTGGATGCTCTGCTGGCTTCTTAAACGTACCAAAGATCAAAGGAACGCATACGGCTATGAAATCAGGTAGTATCTTCCCTTGATATCATTTCATCGTTGGTGTATCATGTTATTGTTTTAGTATTACATATCGGTGCAAACTATGGTATAGCCACTTCATTATTTTCGGACCAACCTATTTAGTCTTCCTCCTTTGGTTAATTGAGCTCTGTTGTATGGTTTGCGACGATCTACCGTCTTTATTATTCTTAGAAACAAAGCTGTAAAGACCAGTTAAAACCCTTTTATTATGCTCTTTGTTCTTTTACCAATAATTATTGCTAATTTACAAAACCACCCATCTTAGGGATGCTGGCAGCAGAATCTGCTTTCGGTCTTTTGCATCAGGGGCTGATGATGGAAAGTTATTGGGACAACTTGCAGAACTCTTGGATATGGGAAGAACTCTATAAAGCAAGAAACTTTCGACCTGTATGTAATTGAAAACTATATTCTTAATTGGTCGTTTCATTACCTTAATATTTTAACTAAATATTACTCAGTGACTAATTTTGGAAATCAATTATTCTGTTTTAAACATGCTATTAATACAATATGTCCGTGGCTATATAAAATGAGTTAATACATACTCTGACAATCCACAAAAGACTAGACAATGAAAATGAATTAAGGTTGAATAAATGGACACGAAGTAGGGACACTAGTTGTTAACTACTCCGTATCTGTGAACCTTTTTTGGAGCCTGCCTGAATGGTTATAACTAATTTCTGTGTATGGTTAAGGTAGTGAAAATGTATGTTAGTTTCCGCCACATATAAGTTTTTTTTTTCCAGCTATCTGAAGAGCACTCTGAACTCGAGATTTATCAAAATTTTGCAACCTCTTTTTTTGTGCTATAATATAAATCTTTAAGATAGCGTCTGACATTTCCTTGCATGTAAGATAGTTTTGCTGAAGTGTGTTCTAAGTTGAATATGCATTTTCCTTTCACAGGCATTTGAATATGGGCTTATCCCTGGGTTGACCCTAAGTGCTCTCGAACAGTAATCATCTTCTTGCCTCTTGTCTTATTTATATCTATTTAACTGTTGAATTCTGTGTCATTGTATTTCCCGTAATATTGGGGACTGACATGTTGAATGCACATTTTGCTGGCAGCTACATAATGATGGGAAGGTCGCCTTGGACTCTGAAGCACGGAAAACCTGATCACGTAGCAACAAATGTATGTATGTATGTTTTGATACTTACACAAATGGTGAAACTAACACTTCCCATCTGTTATCTTCTGATGGTTGCCAGTTAAAAAAGCACCAATATGAATTGAATTGTTTACATCTAATGATTGATTTGAGCAATCTATGTACTATGAGTCCCTCGAGAGGTGTTAAAGGGAGTTAGATTTATGCAGTCTTATCCTTGTGTATGTAGGGACTGTTTCTGTTAGTTCTTAATGTGTAATGCTTACTCCCTATACGAAGCTTATCAAGCTTTGAATGAGAAACACGTGTAGTTTTATGAGTCATTGAAGTTTATATGTAAACTGAGAATGCTATGGTTAGCAAATCTTTCACTAATGGAAATGAAATCTTTCCCTGGGTAGCGTTACTTTAAAAGTCTTTTCATTTGTAACGAAGGCTAGTTAAAAAGGCTGCTTGACGACTTGACCTTTGCGTGGAGTTCTCAGCATTCTAGTCATAGTTTGCTAGTGCTTTCATGAATATCTTGGATTATTTTTTGGGATGCTTTATTTAGAGCAATTTGTTGTAATTGGCTGAATGCAAGGACATGTAACTGGGGTTATTGCCTCTTCGTATTGTTTCTTATATAAGTCAAATTACCCTTCATATGTCATGTAGGTATCAAAGCTACATTCCCCTATTAAGTATCCAAAACCCGATGGAGTCATTTCGTTTGATGTGCCAACTTCGCTTTACAGGTAATTACACCTATTTTACCCTAGTATTCATTTCTAGTGTTCAGGACGTCTTTGATGTTGTTGTCATTTATAGTAGATTCCAGCTTTACTCCTGTTCCGACATTTCCAGCTTTTACTACTGTTTTCCATAGTAACATTCCACATGCCTGTAAAGAAGCCCCACAGAAGTGCAGACATATCGTAGAACGGGGATGAGGGTTTCAATATAAACCACTCATACGTCTCATACCCATAACATTATAGAGGGCTTTAATTCATTCCCGTGGCTGCTAATAGTGCGGTTAGCTTATGATCAGTCGTCTACTAGTAATGCTAGTTTAGTCATTAGTGACACCTCATGTTTTATCATTGGACTACAGGTTGCGTTGCTTTATCCTCCTGCTTATTTTGCTATCTGGTCTACAATGATCTTTGTCTTTTTGCTATCATTCTTCTAAAGGATTGTAGAAAAGCCGAATTTATTTTCTAACAAAATCCATTGTTCACATTATAACAAAAAAAATTCCAAGTAGTGAAAAAATGGAGCAAAAACAGCTCACAAAACAAAATTTTAAAATCTTCAGTGTACGGGTGTGGTAATCGAGTTGTGAAGGCCGTATAATGAAATCGAATGTGATCTCACATTTAATATGTGTAGTGGAATAGAAATTATTGGAGTTGTTAATTCTAGGCTTGTTTGGAGAATTAAGCCCTCAGAAGTCATGGTATTGTGCTGTATATATGGATTGAATTAAAAGACGAAGTGTCAGAGTACCTCTTTGATTTATTACGATGTTATGCTTGTATAATCGTAGGAGCAACACAAATCATGACCATGACCAGCCCTCACATCTTCGTTTGAAGAATCCTCTGATTCCTAGTCAGGTGAATTTGCCTGAATATGCCGGTCCTGAGTCTCGGTACTGCCCTGCACGTGTATATGAGTGAGTTCTCGTAGTTTTCTTTTGCCTTCTACCTTCACGGGTTTACTTGAGCTTTTTTGTGCATTGTAACTAATAGTCTACGCTTTGCTTGAGTTGTAGGTACCTTCCTGATGACAACGGCGAGATGAGATTGCAAATTAATGCCCAAAACTGTCTCCACTGCAAGGTAACATCTCCGCATTTTGATATTTGACCTAGGCGACGAACTACTGAACATCTACAACTAAAAAAGGGTTTCTTCTATAACATCAACTCAAGAGTTGTCAAATTTTTATGAAGATTATATGATTAAAAAAAAAAAACCAAGATATATATGGCTCTGAAGAGGGCAGCGCGGTCGGATTTTTATGTGGATGAGCGGTTTCTTTACTTTTGCCGATTTGGTTTCCTAATGACAAGTTGTAGAGTAACTATACTTTTTGGGTGCAAAATATGCAGGCATGTGATATCAAAGACCCTAAACAAAACATCGAATGGACCGTCCCAGAAGGTGGGGGTGGCCCGGGGTATACTGTCATGTAGGCGGTAGGCCGTAGGCCACAGGATGATGGTTGCTTACACAGTGAGCGACGTGTATATTGAATACGGGTTGGCGATTCTGTTATCTATAGTCTACTTACAGCCAGGTCAGCCACACTTTAGCTTCGAGTCTGTGTATTGAATTATGTATTAACATTTTGTAATCTTTAGTTGGAACTTAAATCAATAGCCGGGGCTTTATGTTTCAGTAGCAACCTGATTGTTTTAGCATGTGTACATGGGACTTCAATCGATGTCCCGATTGTTTCAAATGAATAAAGATTTGGAGGGTAAGCGCCCTTCGTTTCTCATTCCCTCGCTTTCCCTCCCCTCTGTCCCCCTTACCGTCTTTCCGAATTCATTTTTAAAATAATGCTCAAAAAT